>JAECUM010017576.1:0-26195 GCA_016617855.1 Megalonaias nervosa | reverse complement strand
ATATCTTGTATCATTATTTCTAGCCTGATCAACGTCATAGTATATGCGAAATATCCATTTGTACCATTTTTCACGATTTATAGGTTTATCAGCATATTCAGGTTTTAAATACTGGTTTCGATCACTGAAACTTTGCACAGCAAGTATAGCTAAATATCCTGGATTTTTAGCATTTTTAATATAATCAACAGCACCTTCGACAAATCTGTCATTTATATTAATTTTTTCTTCTTGTTCCTTTATATCACCTATTTTAGCACCTTCAGGTTGATCTTCATCTTTAGGTATTTCCGGAACTGGCATTGCAGCAGCTATTTCGGCTGGAAGTTCACGTAAAAAATTTTTTGTCTTTTTTGTTCTTCTTGCTATTTTTTCAGTTCCTTCTGCTATTTTTCCAGTTACTTCAGCGGTTTTCTCTAACACAGGTTGAATACCTTTAGTGGTCTCAGTGATAGGTTTAAAAAAATTTTTTGTATCCTCTTCAAATTCAACTTGAGATTCCTGACGCGATTGTAGTTGTTGCTTAACAGAATCACGAACAGGTAGATATTTTTTAATTGCCTCTAGTCGTCCTCGAGCTAATTTAGCTGAATATGGTTCTCCAATACTCATTATTGATAATATCTATAATGGCTGTTTAATTTATAGCAGCAGGGAGGGTGGACGACAAATGTATGTGACCAGTACGTGAAAAAATCTGGTCAATTAGAGAAATTTTCATTATTAAGACAAAAACTGTTTTTTTAGCCTTCGTAGGAACCCTTAAATTTCAAAAATAAGGTCTCTAAAAAGTTGTAGGGAGGAACCATTTTTCATTATTAAGACAAAATTTTTTTTTAGCCTTCGTAGGAACTCTTTAATTTCAAAAATAAGGTCTCTACAAAGTTGTAGGGTCCACCCTCTCAGCTGCTGAGCCACTGACTATACCATGTTATAGGGAAACAATGTGATAATAAAGTACATGATGCAGTAAACCCTCAGTATACTGCTGTCTATGGGAAGCATAGTCTAGTGCTTTAAAGTGAAGTTGTGGAATCTACTAGTCTGAAAGGAAATTGATTAGCCTCAGGCTAGCAGACTGCTGCTGCTAAGTTCTTTTTACCCTGTCCAAGGAAAATATGATAGTACGGCACAGACGACAAAGTTAAGGTGACAAAACTATCAATGCAGATAAGATTATCTAATGTTTCAACACTACCACATCATGTACTATTACTTTCCTTCGTTTCTTTCCAGTGTTGTGTATCCCCTAAAATTTGGATATAGTACTCAAGTGTCCCCTGTCCCTGGCAACCTATGTGCAACACCGTGGCCTTCTAATTTTAGAACACTAACATTTTTTATTTCACTGTAGCATTGACCTAACATTGTTCTATAAGTTTTGAACCACTAACTTCAAAAGACAATGAGAAAGCTGAACATTTAATGAATGCAGTTTATGAGCACATCAGTCTTATAATAATAGGAACAGTGTTATAATAAGTGTAGTGGGGAGTGATGTATTAACAACGCAATAAAAGAACTGCCAGCACAATTATTTTAAATCCAGTTTCTATAATTTTAGTAACGGTTTCCCAACATTTATTTAATGAATTCTACATATTTCTTCTGTATATACAAGATGGATCAAGCTACACACTTCATAGACTCCAATCTGCTGTTGATTAACATACAAGATGGATCAAGCTACACACTTCATAGACTCCAGTCTGCTGTTGTATAACATACAAGATGGATCAAGCTACACACTTCATAGACTCCAATCTGCTGTACATACAAGATGGATCAAGCTACACACTTCATAGACTCCAATCTGCTGTTGTATAACATACAAGATGGATCAAGCTACACACTTCATAGACTCCAATCTGCTGTATATACAAGATGGATCAAGCTACATATTTCATAGACTCCAATCTGCTGTATATACAAGATGGATCAAACTACACACTTCATAGACTTCAATCTGCTGTATATACAAGATGGATCAAGCTACACATTTCATAGACTTCAATCTGCTGTATATACAAGATGGATCAAGCTACACACTTCATAGACTTCAATCTGCTGTATATACAAGATGGATCAAGCTACACACTTCATAGACTCCAATCTGCTGTATATACAAGTTGGATCAAGCTACACACTTCATAGACTCCAATCTGCTGTACATACAAGATGGATCAAGCTACACACTTCATAGACTTCAATCTGCTGTATATACAAGATGGATCAAGCTACATATTTCATAGACTCCAATCTGCTGTATATACAAGATGGATCAAGCTACACACTTCATAGACTCCAATCTGCTGTATATACAAGATGGATCAAGCTACACATTTCATAGACTCCAATCTGCTGTATATACAAGATGGATCAAGCTACACACTTCATAGACTCCAATCTGCTGTATATACAAGATGGATCAAGCTACACACTTCATAGATTCCAATCTGCTGTATATACAAGATGGATCAAGCTACACACTTCATAGACTTCAATCTGCTGTATATACAAGATGGATCAAGCTACACACTTCATAGACTTCAATCTGCTGTATATACAAGATGGATCAAGCTACACATTTCATAGACTCCAATCTGCTGTACATACAAGATGGATCAAGCTACACACTTCATAGACTTCAATCTGCTGTATATACAAGATGGATCAAGCTACACATTTCATAGACTCCAATCTGCTGTATATACAAGATGGATCAAGCTACACACTTCATAGACTTCAATCTGCTGTATATACAAGATGGATCAAGCTACACATTTCATAGACTCCAATCTGCTGTACATACAAGATGGATCAAGCTACACACTTCATAGACTTCAATCTGCTGTATATACAAGATGGATCAAGCTACACATTTCATAGACTCCAATCTGCTGTATATACAAGATGGATCAAGCTACACACTTCATAGACTTCAGTCTGCTGTATATACAAGATGGATCAAGCTACACACTTCATAGACTCCAAAATGTTGTATAATATACAAAATGGATCAAGCTACACACTTCATAGACTCCAGTCTGTTGTATATACAAGATGGATCAAGCTACACACTTCATAGACTCCAATCTGCTGTATATACAAGATGGATCAAGCTACACACTTCATGGGCTCCAATCTGCTGTATGTACAAGATGGATCAAGCTAAACACTTCAAAGACTCCAATCTGCTGTATATACAAGATGGATCAAGCTACACACTTCATAGACTCCAATCTGCTGTATATACAAGATGAATCAAGCTACACACTTCATAGATTCCAATCTGCTGTATATACAAGATGGATTAAGCTCAGATTCGGCCAATGTAGATATGTGAGAAAGCTTGCCAGTAGCTTCTCGTGGGTCGGTGGTTCTTTCCGGGGTTTTCCCGGGTTCTTCCTCCACCAATAATACTGGCCGCCATGTATATCCTATCGTGTGCTGAAAAATGGCGTTAAGCCCAACAACAACAACAATCATAGACTCCAATCTGCTGTATATACAAGATGGATCAAGCTACACACTTCATATAATATACAAGCAGATGTGGATTTATGAAGTTTGTTAAGACATGTTAGTAAACAGACAACATAGACTCTCCTAGTGCATTATGTGATGGCAGATCAGGGTCAGTGTTGTTTGCATTTAAATTCAACTTATAAGCAAGGATATATGGTTACATCCTCATTGAAAATATTATCTTGTAACCCAGTTTTAATTTAACTATATCATGTATATTCCATAACTGGATTTCATCCAGCCTTATTCCATTACAGTAACAGCATTTTTTGTGTTTATAAATGGAGAATAAAGGATGGTTGGTCCGAATGTGTGAATTTACAAAGATAAAGCTATAGTGCTTTTTGTTGTGAATAACTGCTCAAGGATTAAGTCACGTAGCATTTCAGATTAAAAATAAATATGGAATTTTGAAAATATTCATTAGTCATCAAAAGAATTTTTCTGAGATGAATATCAGCTAATTATAAGCATTTATCAAACCAGTTGAATCGCTCATCCTGCTTAGTTTATCAAACTAAATTTCTTTGATTATTTTATCACTTCATTTGCATAAACAAATCCCAGCATCAGTTTTAAAGCTTTTGAAAAGCTGATTATGTTATACTTAAAAGTAATCTAATCCAAATCAAATTGTATAAGGGTATTAAAACTACCTGCTTGTTCTCCATGGATCATATTAAATAAGCAATGCAGAAAGGGGCTGTCTGATTAGATATTGGTGTAGCCACTACAAGGGACATCCAGTTGGTTCCATGTAGCTCATATTCCATGTTAAATGACCAGGGAAGATTGGTTGCTGTGAAGGTTGCTGTGTCACAAGTTTGCTCTCACTCTGTGTGTGTGAGTGTGTGTGTGTGATGGAATTAATTGATAAGGGTGAGTAGCAAATTGGATAGCATTGAACTTCAAAGTTAAAAGTGACCATTAACCCACCCAAACCCACTTCACAGTTCCTTTTTTTTTTTTAGTGGATTTTAAAAAAAAATGTGTTCCACTGTTTTTTTGTTTTAATTTTTAAAAATGTTCTGCTAAATTTTGGTCTTTTTAAAGTGTTTTTACTGCTGTAATTTAAATTGGGAATTTGTTTTTCGAATCAGAATAATTTTCTTGTAATGCGGAGTACATGATATAACAGATGTGGCAGTATGTCTTTTATGATTACAAACTTTGTGGAAATTCCTTTTTTTGGGATTAACACAGATTAAAGAGAATGCAACTGTTGGGAAAAAATGATTCAGAGTACAACTTAGCTATTTCAGGGAGTTGAAAATCATGTCCTTTGTTTAAGATAGGTGGGATTTGTTAAAGAGCTAAGAGCCCTTCCCAAGGACACATGGAGACAACTGATCTGGGCTGATAAGGGCAGGTATCAAGCCCGAGACCCTTGCGTTGGGAGGTTAGGAGTTGGACACTTTTACCAACTTAGCTACCACAGCTCCCAGAGATGGTTTACAGCCTAAGTGGGATTAGCTGCATGCTTCAAGTTTATTCAAGTGATGCTGAAAAAATCATTTTCTTATCCATTAGCATCATGTAGGCTGAGCACATGCTAAAATATACATTCCAACCAGGAAAAATGGCAGTGTGAATTTTGTGACCTTTCTGTTTGTGTTAATTTGCATTTGCCCCTGAATTATATGCAAGCAGAAAAAATGAGGTTAGAGATCAATAAAAATGAACTGTTGGATTTGCCTTTCATAAGAAGATTCATTAGGGCTCTTGCTCACAGTGAAAAGGTACTGCAGTGCATGCATCAAGCTATATAGTAGGACAGAATTATATTGCTCACATGTACAAAGCACCTGCATTCACATCACACATCCAGCACTGTGTGAGCACTTACAGCACTTTCAGATGATCTTTATAGACTCCCATTTTTCTTGGGCAGTGTAACCTGTGTACTCCCCAATAACTTGACCTTAACGTTCAGTTTCTGAAACTGCATCATATGGTAGTACATTTTCCCTAATAAAAGAAAAATAATGCTGCTGTCAAGAAAGAATATTACATGCACAGAAATAAAAATTTCTAACTTTCAAAAGCAGAAAATAAGTGGAAAAATTTAAATTAAAAATTCAGATTAAGATTTATTGTAACAACGTTTATTGATTTTAGATTTATGTAATGATTTATGCCTATAAATAGAGTCATTCTTTCTAATCTGGAGCCCCAGTTTCCTTACAAGCTATCACACAAAATTTACTGGAATAATTTGATAAAATATTTATGCATGGAATATGCTCCATGTACATGGTTAATCTTCTGAGGTAACCTTTGCCATTTTTCACTGTTTATATCTATAGGATGGAGACAGTGTTTCATGGGGGCTTTGTAAAGTGTTTCATGGGGGCTTTGTACAGTGTTTCATGGGGGCTTTGTACAGTGTTTCATGAGGGCTTTGTACAGAGTTTCATGGGGGCTTTGTACAGAGTTTCATGGGGGCTTTGTACAGTGTTTCATGGGGGCTTTGTACAGAGTTTCATGGGGGCTTTGTACAGTGTTTCATGGGGGCTTTGTACAGAGTTTCATGGGGGCTTTGTACAGAGATAGAAAAGCAGTTTTATTAAAGATAATTACCAGACTCGCCTTACAAATTGTAGATGACATAAGTGTCTGATGCTCCAGCCCATAGTGCATAGAGTTGAGGTGGGGTTGTTCATAGTGTTTTTGTCACTTTAATACCAAGTTTGGGTCGTAGATGGGTGTTTACAAAAAGAATATTAATTTCAGCTATACCATAATCAATGTTAACGATAAAATGGATATCATAAATACTTGCTTATAAGTAGCGTTCATCTGCAAACAACACAGAGGCTGATTTGCTATCACATAATGTGCAGGCAGATCAAGGTCTCTTGTTTGTTTTTCTAATTACTCCAGACAATCTGCATAAATCCAGCTCTGTTGGCACATTGTGTGATGGCAGATCTGTGTCTATGCAGTTTTCAGTTGGATCTGATTTGTGAGTATAGTAAGAACTAATGAAACAACACAACTGAATGGCAGTGGAAGGTGGGGCATGAGCAAGCCTGTCATGATCATTACAGTAATAATAGCTGGTTGCCAAGACAGCAGTCATACTTTATGCTCAGCAACATTTACACCTAGTGTGGGTCATCTCTTGCCACAGACTAGCATTGTATGTAATGGCATGAAGTATCTATGTGATAACTCTCATTAATTTCAGTGATTGGCTGCAGGTTTTATGGCCTAAAAACTGACATCCTATAGCCTGAAAATCAAGTCTCTAGTCTGAAAATGGACAGCCTGAATTATGCAGGCCAGAAACACAGCATAATTTGTGGGCATGCTTGATTTTGGGTTCTGTGGAACCCTATTCTATTGAGATGAGATCAAGTGAGTAGTAGAAACCCTTGATTCTGTTCATTCTGCTTCCAAATACAGCACACCCTTACTATAATGTCCCTCATTATGATGACCCAAGTCCAAGGTCATAGTAAGTATAAAATGTAATCAATGTTTTTTGCATGGTACATTTAGTTCAAGACCGCTGACAAAAGATCCAAGTCTGTTAGACATGTTGGTCAGTGTAACAGTGTGAATTTTGTAGATGTTCTCATAGCATATTTTTCCACAGTCAGTTTGACACAAAACCAATTAAATTGATGAGTGGGTTGAGGTACCATATTAAATTACTAGACTCAGTGGTTTTAACATCCCTGGTTTGGGACATGGTTAATTTTTAATTAGAGCCCAGGATAATGGACAGACAGATGTACAAGGCAAGGTGAAGTTGGGGGCTTAAGTACCTGAAAAATGACAGAGGTGAGATGATGCAGAGACAGTTTTGTGCCATTTGAGATAAGTGTGGTAAATGAAATTTTCCAGTAATCATTATTAATAAGGGCGGAATAGAGAGAATTATTCTAACTTAAGTGGGCATGTATTAATAATGGCAGTTAGATAAATTTAATCCTGGTTGGCTACTTTAATAAGGGGTGTATGTTTCCCCAATGAAACTCAGTGTTTTAAATATTCTCCCTCAAGTGATTCTTCAGTTTCTTCAGGAAGGCAAGAGGTTCTTAGCTCCGAGGAAAAATAGCAAATATCTTTTCTCGTAAATATTATTCATTGGATGGGTGTCTGGAAGTTTAAGGGTACAAAGAGATTCTGTGTTGTAGAAGCAAGCAAGTCAGAAAGCACAAGGGAAATAGCTGCATATATGCACAGTGAACAAAGGGAGGAGACAACCAAATTATGGTTAATGACCCGAAAGGAGGCTGGAGAGAGAGAAGAGGAAAAGGAATATGTCAACTCAAACCTGTCACCAACATTGAATTTGGAAGGACTGGCAAGAAACCAGATTATGAAGGCATGCTGTACAATTGAGTTTGATCATTCACTCGATTTCATGATTTGTCTTATCAGTATAAGCAGAACAGCTAATTGCATTTTTATAAACTTTGTAATTATCTCTCTGAGAAGTGTATCTTTCAAATGTCATGTTCAATTTCATTTTGTTTATATAATTAAATTGTTATATTTTACATACAGGAGCTCATATTTGTTCTATTCTATATCTCAGCTCAGGCCTCCATTTATTCCCTGTATAAATTTCATATTTTATTTTATTTACTCAATCCAGGCAATACCACTACGGTCAATCATCAGATAATGATCATCTCCACCACCTAAGTCGGTAATCTCCAGTCAACCATGCATTACTATTGCCTATTGACTGAGGACTATCAAACATAGGTGCATACTCCATGCACTACTGTTGCCTCCTGACTGAGGACTGTTAAATATAGGTGCATATGCCTGATGCACTCCTATTGCCTATTGACTATTGAGGACTATTAAACATATGAGTATATTCCATGCACTACTGTTGCCTGTTCACTGAAAACTATTAAACATATGTGCACACTCCATACACCACTATTGCCTATTGACTGAGGACTATTAAACATAGGTGCATACTTTATCCGTGCAGACTTGTGTCATTGGAAAAAGGGGTGGAGCAAATAATACTGACCCATAGAAAGTTTTTAAAGATTTTTCATCTGCTTCTTCCTTTTGAAACTAAAACTTGTATTTTTTTTCAGAAAGAATTAGAGGTTCATACCTTTTTATTAATACCTAAATGATCCTATTGAAAATGACCATGGCTAAATGATCCTATTAAAAATGACCTTTTTAGATGTGACAGAATATGCAATTAATGCCTCTCTCATGGAGATTGATTTTAGCAATAATTTTATTTAAGGAAATTTAAAAAATTTATTGTTTAATATAGTTATGGCCTAAATGGTGCCTTTAATGGCAGGTTGGAGTCCTAACAGTACGCTGTCATATACAGCTTATTGCAAATATACCTGTATTAACTTTTACTCCAGATTTTAGGAAAATGCATTTAGTGCATGCTGTGAATGACTTGAGTAAGTTGACAATCGTTTCAGAGAGGACAGTGTTACATGCATATACTGTGACTATTAGACAAGATATCTCGGGTTGTATGCATAAAAGACAGAATTTCAACTGTCATTGTAGGACAGTAGAATCTGTCAATCTGCATAAAGTAAGTGACTTCATAATATTTTTGGACTAGTGCACGTCATTTGCTGGCAACTTTAGATGGCTCAAACATGGTTTTCAGGTACCTTTAGGATCAAACATGGGTTGCAGATACCTTTAGGCAAAGTACATTTTACCTTTTACTTAAAGGTCAGATTGGAACAAAATACCAGTGGCTGAAGAAAAGTAAAGTTTATACCTAATGAAATTAGATGCCTAGTTGAATAAAGAACGTTTAGGGTATTTTTATTCTTGTAATCATAATTTAATTAGTTCCAAATGAGAGATTCATGAAGTGAATGTCTTACAGAAGTTTAAGGAAATAGAAATAGGGATAAATCATGCACTATTTTGCAGTTTTTAAGAAGAGTAGTAAGTACAGCTGCAACCAATTACCAGGCTGGCTGCTAATAATACTTATTTTCAGGAAGTAGATTCAACAAAGACACATTAAAGTTTAAAAGCAGTTATCTTTTCAAAACTCCTGAAACCATTAATTCATGAAAGGATTTATGTTGGATTGAAGAGTTTGTCTTACCTTAATTCAACCTAAACCCCCCTTCCCTTTCCCTTTTAAAGCTTGATGGGCCATTAGTCAGCCAGCTTTAAGCAGTCAATTGACTGGGATATCTTGGCTGCTTCTCATGAGCTATTCCACTCAGCAATGATAATGGAGTCTTAAACCTTGGCTTGCAAAGAGAGAGATCTTTTTGAGTGGATCTGGAGCTTGTAGATTCTTCCATTCTCCTACTGAGAGCTATATGACTGGAGTAGTTCTGGTATAAGTCTTTCTGAATCTTGGAGTGGTGGGTGTTTAATAACACCATATAATTATGACTTCTCTTTCTGCTCAGGAATATTGTCTTGCTATTTTTATGTTTAGTGGAGGGACAGTGTTGGGATACATTAAGGTAGGTTAAAATTGTCTTGGATTAATGGTGTAGTGATTCTGTCATAAAATACAGGAGACAGTGTCAGAAATTTCAGGATGCTTCAATAGAAGAAATTCCCTGCATGGAACCTCTCATTATGTTAAGAATATTGCATTCCTATTTGGATATGATGAATTGTTGGAGTGTATGGTTGAATGCATTAATCCTGTTGAAGTCACAGACTACAGTGCATTCAATATGTCAGAATAGGAGAAATTATTGCACGCTTCATAAACTTCATAAAGTCTTGGATGATTTAAAGGCTTTGATGACCATTTTAAGGAAAACAATACACTGCCAGCTCAGGTCTGTCTTGCTTGTTCTATATATTACTCATAACAAACTGCACACACCCAGATCCACCAGCACATGATGTGGCAGCAGATTGGGTTTGTGAAGTTTGCTGTTGGATCAGACTTCTGTGTGAGTATATGGCAGACCATAATAAAACCACAAAAAAATAGCCATGTTGTTTATTCCATGATAGCTGTTAATGGATGACATACAGTGTCTGTTGGTTTGTTCCTGCTGTGATTGTTTTAGAGAGTGTCCCTCCCCCCCTGGGGGGGGGGAGTTTTATTACAGATGTTTCCTACTTTACATAGGTATGTCTAATCTGTGTAGGTCTAATCTGTGCAGGTCTAATCTGAATGGTTTTATGTAGTTCATTTTTTTTTTATTTCTGATGTCGATTTATAAAAAGCATCTTGGATTTTCTCACTTTTTATGTAAAGGTTAGGTGACCTACAAAATGGTACTGTAGATACTGAAGTAAAATTCAGCTGCAAACTGATATTTCCTAATGTGCTGGCAATTCTGGGTCTGTGCCATTTGTTGGGAGTAATAAATGGAACAAATTACATAGATCCTGATCTGCACGTGTGTTATGTGACAACAAAGCAGAGTGTATGCTGTTCATAGTTTAACCCACTTCTAAATAAGGATCAGTGTTTACCACAAAAATAGGAGTTATATATATATATATATATATATATATATATATATATATATATATATTGTTTTTACTTCAAAAACCTCTGTTGATTTCCTGAATATAGGCAGATGTTAGTAGCCAAGTTGCCAGGGTAAATCCCCAGACCTGGCACCTAATGACATCACTATTCTAATAGTAATGATATGCAAAACATACATGGTGTTTATTTGTCAAAATTGAAATGAATTTGAAATAGAATTTCAGAGGTTTACATAACAATTCATATTTTTTAAGGCCTGCTAAACAAAACAAAATTATATTTTCTTTACCTTAACCCTCTTTGTTTATAACCCCAAAATGTACTATTTTTTGTTGAAAGGACCTCCAGACATTCCTCTCGGTACACTGCTGAAAGAACAGCATTAGGGTCAGCCCATGATTCTCAAGTGAGCATGTCTTCAGTTTTTATTTCCTGTCGATAGTTAGAAGGTATGCAGTTAGATAACCAGGGTGGGGTGGGGTGGGGTGGGGTGGTGTTAGGTTGCAATTTTAGCTTCCTTTTATGTAGATTTGTCTCAGAAACATTGTTTACACATAGGATATTATTTAGAATGTATTTTCTTCCTTTTGTTTTTCTGTAATTCTTTATTGTAACATTTCTCAGACTTGCCTTGTAGTTGGCACTATATAGGCACAAGTGTGCTGGTGTAAACTTAAATGATACTACATGCATACCTACTTCCTACACTCTGATCTCCAATTCCAATTCTGTGCAAGTTATGAATTGAGGGATTTTCTTAGTCAATCATATATTTATTTTACCCGAGGCAAGGTATTACTGGCAGCTTATGGATAAAGATATTATTCTTTAATCTCCTGATTGATTAATCCATATTGATAATCTTCATAGAGGAAGAGCTTTTGACATGAGACTTTCAAAAGACATGGCACAATTTGAAAGGGGATGGTCAGAGGGCTTTAGGGTAAACAGTTTTATTAATGTTTTTGGAAGTACATTTTTGTACCTCCAGCTATAGTATTATGTCCCAATAGATAACATTTCCTGAGCCCAAAGAAAATACAGTAAATGATTCTGGCAACTTTATCATGGGGTATAAAAATAGGTCTAAATAGTAAGTTCGTAATTTAGTACCATTTGCATTAATTAGCAGTGAGTCTTTTCTCATAAATATAATTGGCATGATATAGGATGTCCATTAAATCAGTGGATCACTTGTTTCCCAACATGGAGGGACAGATAGGAAATCCTGATGTTGTCGTTACACAAGCTGTTGCTAAGGATTCATTCTTTTGGAGGTGGTATACAGTCATGACTTTGTTGATAAGGCAAGTGTTTATGTTTTGTTATTACCCCTGAATTACTGTTGTCATTACCTGTGGCTGATCTGAAGTGTAAATTAAATAAAGTTGGCTTTTATTTCATAATAAGGCAGTCTCTTTCTTAGATTGACCTTTAATTCCTACCGGTCATACTGCACCTTACTGTAAGGGCAACTCTTACAGAATTATGGACCTTGTCACATGGTAGCTCAGTTTGTAGAGTGGGGACTCCAAGGGTCATGGGTTCAGTACCTGCCCAGGTCATCCTGGGTCAGCTGCCTCATTGTGTGCATCAGTATTTGGGAAAGACACTTAGCTCCATTTTCCTCAGTATGACATAGCCATTAATGTTTTACTGTCCTGTTAAAACCAACAAATGCGAAAGAAACCCAGTCTCATTCCTTGAGTTCTTTCTCTCATAGAATAATACATTTCTTACACTATAATTTTTCAGGTATTGTTTTAAACCAAAAAAAACCATGGTCAAGTTTTTATAATCAGTTGCTTGGTCTAGTAAACCAGCTGAGAGAATTAACAAGAAATGCTTATTTCACACAATCTACAACTTCTATATGAATGATATGTTTGCAATTTTTACATCACAAATGATCTCATATTTTTAAAAAAAGAAACAAAATCAAATCTTGCAGAATTTACTCAAATCTCATGGAATATTCTGTCAAATCTTGCAGTCTGGTGCACAAAAAAATATCAAAGATATGTTAATTGGAAAAGAAAGGTAGTTCCAAAACAATATCTTGGGGAGCAGTCTTCATCAGAATACACCTAGAATTAATACCCAGGTAGACAGTCTCATCAGAATACACCTAGAATTAATACCCAGGTAGACAGTCTCATTAGAATACACATAGAATTAATACCCAGGTAGACAGTCTCATTAGAATACACCTAGAATTAATACCCATGTAGACAGTCTCATTAGAATACACAAAGAATTAATACCCAGGTAGACAGTCTCATTACTTTGGAGTGGGAGCTGGATTATGTTGTTGTTGTTGTTGTAGGGTTTAATGCCATTTTTCAGTACAAGATAGGCTATACATGGCGGCCAGTATTAATGGTGGAGGAAGAACCCGGAAAGAACCACCGACCCACGAGAAGCTACTGGCAAGCTTTCTCACATACCCAGCTGGATTATGTATATAGTACCTTGTGTAATGCATTCATCATCCTAGACCATGACACCATCATTACTTGCATCATTCATTCATTCTAGACCATGACACCATCATTACTTGCATCATTCATCATTCTAGACCATGACACCATCATTACTTGCATCATTCATCATCCTAGACCATGACACCATCATTATTTACATCATTCATCATCCTAGACTATGACACCATCATTACTTGCATCATTCATCATTCTAGACCATGACACCATCATTACTTGCATCATTCATCACCCTAGACCATGACACCTTCATTATTTACATCATTCATCATCCTAGACTATGACACCATCATTACTTGCATCATTCATCATCCTGGACCATGACACCATCATTACTTGCATCATTCATCATTCTAGACCATGACACCATCATTATTTACATCATTCATCATCCTAGACTATGACACCATCATTACTTGCATTATTCCCCAGTGCAGTTTCAACAACAATGAGAAGTACACTGTGGACATATGTCTCTGATGATAAGGCTACATTTGCTATAAAATCTATAAGCCCATCTCCTTGTAGCCCTCTTTCCTTTGCCATTTCGATATAAGGTTTTTATTTTGAGTATTACTAACAGGATATTTGAAAATAATTATATTATATTATTATTTTATCTATAATTGTAATGACTGACCATTTTGTCTCCCTAAACTGCTTGTATCATATTAACTGAAAAAGGTGAATCACTTGTGATTGATTGTCAGTGCCTTTCAACACCATTATATTAATTCATGTACCTCACAACTCACCCTCAGACTTGACTTCATCTGGTTTTTTACTCTGAACCTTCCAATACCTGAAAGCTGTATATATCCAACAATAAACCTGCTCTGTTATTTAAACAGTGAGGTAAGGAGTTTGTGTGCTTAGTGGGTATGTGGTTGTGTGGATTAGATTTTATCATCAAATGTAGCCTTTTAAATTACCATTACTTTTGAGCAGTGTTATTTATTATACAAAGAACTGACCAATTCATGGGGTGGAGATGGGATAATTTATTTTTTGTTTACTTAGAGATTATATTTTCTTCAACTAATATAATTGATGTAATGATTTTTCTTGTTGCTATACAATATCAAAGCAAGAATATTTTTTTTGTGTGAAAGTTGAGAGTTGCTTTATTCAAAAAATATATTTTTCCATTCCAACTTCACCTCCAAAAATGAACTGTCAATCCCATACATTTTTTTTTTAGAATGTAATCAGTTACCTTTTGATTGGGATTCGGCCAATGTGGGTATGTGAGAAAGCTTGCCAGTAGCTTCTCGTAGGTCGGTGGTTCTTTCCGGGGTTTTCCCGGGTTCTTCCTCCACCATTAATACTGGCCGCCATGTATAGCCTATCGTGTGCTGAAAAATGGCGTTAAACCCTACAACAACAACAACAACAACAACAACAACCTTTTGTTTGTCTCAATTCCATATCTACATATATAATACTAGATGTCAATCAGGGGTCAGGCCTGACTTGAATTTTTGGGAAAAGTGATTTCTCATATTTGGACAGAATCAGGGAGTAAGAGCTGAACTGTGGGAAGTGGGAACAAAGCAAGAGATAGGCATCATCTGTCTATCCATCCATCCATTGATCCATCCATACACGCTGCCACCCACCCACACATACATAATGTATATATGTGTACTTTGGTTTTCATAATTGAACTTGGGACCTCTGTTTATCAGTATGCATATTTCGTATTTAACACTGGTTTTAATTAATGCTTTATCTTCAAGTAGAAAATTTTGTGTTGCACAGTATATGCTCACTTATAAGTCAAGTCAAACTGCAAACAACAAAGATGGTGATCTGCTGATGCATAATGTGCCCACAGATCAAAGTCTGTGTTGTTTTGTTCTTCTGATTACTCCTGACAAACTGCATAGATCCAGATCTGTTAGCGCATAATGTGACAGCAGATCTGGGTCTGTGCTATTTGGAGCTGGAGTCATTTATAAGCAAGTATATTATAAACATGTTTCATTAGGGTATAAATGTGTCATATTCATATGCAGTGCTGCATACTTGAAAGTGAATGGAGACATGTGCGGTGGGTTTTTTTTGCCATATGATTTTAAAAGAGCACAGTAGAAACTCTATTGTCATTAATTTTACTGATAGGAATACCTAGATTACATTAAAGTTTGTACATGTGCGTACTCAGCTACCACTTAAACAAATTGTTATTTTTTATTTATAAAACTTATCTATTAAATGGCTGTCATAAAGAGTTCCAAATTAGTTTGAGACAAACTTGTAACATGTACATGGGAGCACATGCACAAGTGTCTTCACACAAAGCTACCTGTCCTAATCTCATTGTTGGCGATAAAACATTACTGTAGCTATTTATAGATGACAAACTGAAGCATTAAAGTCATATATGAATGAATTAGGTCCCTCTCTCCAATTCAGACAGCCAAAAACAAATATGCTGCCATGCATGACAGAGAATCTGTTTTTAGAAAGAGGGTTTTCTTAATATAACCATATACTTTATTACTTAGTGACACACAATCCACAAATAAGATCACAAATATATGGTTTTAATATTTGTCTCTGTAGTAGCTTTGTGTTTTGGTTAGATATTATTTTATATTTTCACAAAAATGAGGGTAGTCAGAAAACAACCTTGACATTACAGTGCTTCTTGAATTCCATAACATAGCAGTGTCCCATACATTTCTGACCAACATAATTAAATTTGTAGGCTAGTTCTTCAGTCATGTAAGATATATAGCATTTGCTTTCTATAAATGGTATATTTTCAATAATTTATTTGCCAAATGATTTATGAAAAGATAATTTAATGCACAGGTACTTCCTTACAACACAGTGATGTCTGCCATTATTACCCCATTACACCTTCATTTATGGTTCCAAACTGATTTTATGAAGAAAATTACACAAATGAAATTTAAAATGCATAAAGCACTTTTCGTTGATTCTATTTTTAATGCACAAAGTACTATTTACTTATTGAGGTTTAAGCTATGAATCTCAAGATGATATGTTTTCATCATCAAATGATAACTTGTGGAAATCGGGTAGTGATACCTTGCTTGGGAAAGGTTTAAGTTCCATCAGCTGTTAAAAGGCATGCCTATGAGTGTACAAGAATGAATTTGTCAGGTTAAATGATGTCAACACCAGCTGTTTGCAAGACATGTAGCCTTGAGCTACAACTCAGTACTGTCAGAACTACCTGGTTAGGTCAAGGGAGCCTCTGAAAAGTTATAAACTACTGTCACTCAATGTACTTTTAAAAAATCACAAGGTGAACACCTTTTTGCCTGCTAACAGAAGAAGGCAAAGTTTGCATTTTTTTTAGGTGACTTAATTGCCTGATAGTGTCACCTCAGATGTCTGTAAAATGTGAAATGCATGTTTCCACACTTGTACATTATGAACAAAATTCCCAATTTGAACATCTTACCAGATTTCCTATGGGTAATGGCTTATGGTTTCTGCATTTATGCATTTTTTCATTTCATCTACAGTTAGTTTATGTCCTTATGAATAATGACCAGGTGCTAAATCACCTTGAGGTTAAGGATAGACATGTATGTGCTAAATCACCTTGAGGTTAAGGATAGACATGTTTGTATGTATGTATGTATGTATGTATAGCGAAAGCATATAGGTGATTTCCATTTTGCCTACTGATTTAGGGTTGAAGCCCATCTCCCACTCCACACTCCAGTGAAACATGGCTTGGAGTAGTACTCCCAATCGTATTCTCATTGATTGTCAATCCCAGGTTGCTTAAGCATGTTTTCTATGTTTAATGTTGAGTGATCATCCCCTAGGATTCTGTTACATAGCACATTCATGGCTGAGTGATCATCCCCAAGGGATCTGTTACATAGCACATTCATGGTTGAGTGATTATCCCCAAGGGATCTGTTACATAGCACATTCATGGCTGAGTGATCATCTGCTTGAGATCTGTTACATAGCACATTCATGGCTGAGTGATCATCCCCTAGGGGTCTGTTACATAGCACATTCATGGTTGAGTGATCATCACCTAGGGATCTGTTACATAGCACATTCATGGTTGAGTGATTATCCCCTAGGGATCTGTTACATAGCAGATTCATGGCTGAGTGATCATCTCTTAGGGATCTGTTACATTGCACATTTATGGCTGAGTGACCACCACCTAGGGTTCTGTTATATAGCATAGTAAAATGGCTGGGAAATGTGTAACTAAACCAAAATAACTTGACCCATTATATAATCTTGTACTTCCTTACATGGGTTGTTTTCTGTGGCAAGGTGACATGATGAGAGTAGACTTGATTACATCTGAACATAATTGTTTTATTCCAAAAGACAAGGTGTTGAGTATTGTTAGTATAGCTATGGACAGGTGTTAACATTATACTTAAGGTAACATCCACTGTATTCCAATCATAGCATTTGACAGGTGCTAATGTTGTATATGGTGGTAACATCCACTGTATTCTAAGAATAGCAATTGACAGGTGCTAAAATTATACATAAGATAACATTCACTGTATTCCAAATATAGCAATTGACTGTGCTAATGTTATATATGGAGGTAATATCCACTGTATTCCAAGAATAGCTCTTGACATGTGTTAATATTATACATAAGGTAACAGCCACTGTATTCCAAATATAGCAATTGACATGTGTTAATGTTGTATATGGAGTTAACATTCACTGTATTCCAAGAATGGCTATTGACATGTGTTAATATTATACATAAGTTAACATCCACTGCATTCCAAATATAGCAATTGACATGTGCTAATGTTGTATATGGTGGTAATATCTACTGTATTCCAAGAAGAACAATCAACAGGTGCTAAAATTATACATAAGGTAATATCCACTGTATTCCAAGAGTAGCATCTTCCGTTACTAATTAGAATCAGCAGTTTGAATGATGCAAATAATTAACTAAGCATGCAAGCAATGCTAACAAGAAATTATTAAGAGACATGCAGACAAGTAAGGAAGCAACCATGTTACTAGACAAGTAAACAATAAATGCATAAATCAAGAAAGTTTTAGACCACTCCAGTGGCTTAGTGGTTAGAGCGTCCACCTTGGATGCAGGAGGTCGTGGGTTCGATCCTTGGCCGAGTCATACCAAAGACTTACAGAATGGTACTAACAGTTGCCTTGCTTGGCGCTCAGCATTAAGAGGTTAGTGGTTTGACTGGTCAACCCGGTGTCAGGATAATGTGACTGGGTGGAACATCATGCTACATGTCTGCAGTATAATGCCTCAGTGCTAGACATCACTATAAACTGCCACACCGCAGACATCGTAGCGATATGACTGAAAAATTGTTAAAGCTACGTTAAAAATCCAAATCACACACACACAAGAAAGTTTTATAAAGAAAACTTTAACTATTTTTACTAAGTACATATATTTATTAAAATAATATTTCTAAACCTTTTTCCTGAGAAATGTTTCAATTTTGCTTTGATGGCGTAAAATTGTCACCAAGATCACAAATATATTTTTTCAAAAGATGCATTTTTTTAACAATACATTTAATAAAAACAAGATAGCAAAATTGTAAGCCAACCATGTTGTAAATAATTGTATTAATCTGTTTTTATTTAAAACCCTCTTTCGTTTGTGGGATACACCGATTCTTAAAGATGTGGCCATTTAACTTGCATACTGTGTCACCGTTGCTAAGCAACATTACCTAGTGATACTGAATGATGTGCTCTGCCATATCAGTCTTGTTTCAAATGCAAGCCATCGACACATCACAGTAAAAGACACAGAACTTGTTATTTTAAGGAAACAGTTATTCTTCTTTCAGTCTTGGTGACATTGACCTTGTACCTATTAACACCAAAATGAGGAGGGACTTTGTCTCAATTGCAGCCATCCACAAAGATATTTGCATGCCTGTGCAGTTTATGAACCTACTTATGTCTGTATTGCATTAAGGTAGGGCTGTGTATTAAAGGGCTAGTAATGACGTTGGACTTAAATACATGTATTTAAATTTCAGATTTGTGATGGCATGACAGAGAGTTACAAGCTGGAAGCAGAGGATGATGATAGGCAGGATGCGAGTCAACCTTCGCTTGGCTTTCTTCCTCCTGGTGCTTTGTACTTTTCTCATCTGCTTTGCCTTCTGGACTCGCTGTACCAGAGATATTAAAGAGGGACCATCACAGTAAATCATGACATTTTATATAATTTTGTAGCTTTTTTCCTTTCTTGGGGGATTTGGTTTGTAAGGCCAAGTGAGCTTATAATATTGTCCTACGTCTTTTGTGCATCCATCAGGGATTGCTTGTTACAATCTGGATGCCATATATTTCTTATCCAGTGTTGTTCAAGCTTGGAATATGGGTTTGTATTGTCAAGATCTTAGAACAGTATCATGATGAGTGAAATCCATACATGCTAATAAGATTAATCTTGTATATTACTACAGTGAAGACCGTAGTTTTGTTCCAGTTTTGAAGACCGTAGTTTTGTTCCAGTTTTAACCCAACTTGGAATATGGACTTTTATCATCAGTATCTTGATCGGGTTCAGTTGCCTTAACACTAAATAATCTACTTGTGTTGCTGTGCCATAACATATCAGAAAACTCCACTCTCAATATAATGACCATATAATGAGTATCCTAATTTTTCAGTTCACCACATTTGCTGTTCCAAAAATAAGCACTTCTTCTACCTACAGACTATTGTTAATTGGCATTGCATTAGTGTAAATTCAGATCTGATCAGCATGAATTAATACGGACCTGATATAAAATATTTCCAATATCAGGTATGATGTTCCAATAATCATTTATTATGATCAAAGTTTTTCCCTGTCACATTTGTTGAAATGACCTTTAACATTATTTCACATGCCTGCCATAAGGTGGAGTATATTTTGTAATGATATGATCTATCCATCTATTACGAGCCATCTCATTATCTTTTAGAGTAACTAGGCAAAAATTCAAAATACAAGCGAAGTCATTGCAGCAATATAATAAAAAATGCAGAGTCATCAAAGAGACATTACAGGATACATGCCATCTATTGTGGTTTTTTTACCTAATTATGTCTTATGCTTGCCTGTATGATTTATTTTGGGTACATTAAGAAACATAAAAATAAAGTAATAGAAAGTCATGTTTGTCATTTTTATTCTCATCTCCTCAGTCCCACACATCATATAAATTTGAGAACGTTCGAAAAATGTACACTGCTGTGTACGAATCGCACAAGAGTACATTTGTCCATTATAGACCTTCACCAGCTTTATTTTCTATTTATAGTAGCTGTATATGACACATTTCCAAGAAGAGAGATGGGCTTCTTCAAATTTGTCTGACAGATTCATGATAATGATGATATTTGTAGGTAGCAGACCAATCCATACTATAAAAAAACGATATGGTACCAGATATTAAGCAAAACATGCTTTATCGATGTGACTCATTGATGTTATATGACTAAAATGTGTTAGAGGAGAGTGACCTTTTTAAACTACAAAACATGTCCAATCAGAAGAAGGACAAATCAATAGTTCTTTACAAGTTTAAAGGGAAGAACATGAGAGTGATATAAGACAACACTCACACTGAGCACATCATTATGCTCATTGCTGAATTTGTGGCCTTGACCTTATTATGATCATTCAGCAAATGTTACACGTGTAGAGTAGTTAATGTGAGTATTGTATATAAATAATTTGTCAGAATGTTTTTTGTTTGTATTCTGTACAAATCCACATGAATTTGAACATTTGTGAGAAGAATTTTAACTAGCGACAGATCCAATCTAGTTGCAAAAATTAATATTTTTCATACATTTTTGGTAATTATGACATGTAATATATAGATTACACTTTTTGTGCTTAGATTACTCTTTTTGCCAGGTACTGTGTATTAGTAGTAATTAGGCTTGTACTTCTCAAGAGGTTGGAATGTTTGCTACAATGATAAAATTTGTAACCAGGGGTTTCTGAGCCTGCTGCTGGCAGCTAGCAAGAAGTCTGTTTTACCAATTTCATTTCCCTACAATAACTCGGGCTCTCCACCATCTGCAGTTACCATCCACCATCTGTAGTTACCAAACTTTGTGGATATCTTGCACTTGGGGTAGCAAAGAACTCTATTGATTTCAGATGCCAAAGGTCAAAGGTCATGGTTATTGTGAATGTAAGAAGGAAACTGTTTTCATAATGACTTTAGTTCTTGCCAAAATTTATTGGCTAAAGTAGCTAATTAAAAAATTGGTTTTGCAGAAGAACTTTTTGTTTTAAAGCAAGTTTCTTGAGCACATTTTGGAGGTAGTTTGCACTGGCAGTAATAAAGAAATATATAGATTCTGGTGTATAAAGTGGTCACGGTCAAGTCTAATAAGAAGGTAGTGGTTTCTACACATTAAGCTGAGTTCAAGAGTAAATACCTTAAGTAAAGATTGAAATTATTTAGAGCCATGAATAAATAATGTCCAGAGTCAATCATGCCCTACTAGTACCTACATAGACGACTATTTAAAATGGGGGATTGGGGTGGCATGGCTTACAATGTACTCTTGTTGAATTGTTAAATTAACCTAGCTATGTACTTTTGAATTTGAGCCAGTTACTTGATAAGATCACAAGATGACAGCATTCTGTATGTCATATTTCAGGCAACTTTTGCTAATCTCAACATTTTCTCTCAACAATTTGACTGTAAATTTTCTTAGTTCATTTGGGTTTGTAAAAATATTTTAAGATCTGCTATTACGAAAGAAACTTGTCAATTTTAACTTTAAATATTTTTCAGTTGTGTACCTTGATGAAAATCATTTTGGCATCAGGGTCCTACAGGCCAATACAAAGTTCAGTGTTGATGTTATTCTATGTTAAAACTGTATGGGAAAGACCACATATTTTGATGACAACCAGATACACTCACTTATAAGTCAAGTCCAGCAGAAAACAACATAGATCCTGATGTGCTGTTATATAGAATTCTGACAGATCAGGGTCTGTGTTTCCTGTAATGCTGATTACTGCTTACAGACTTCATAGACCCAGATCTGCAAGTGCATTATGGCAGTTTATTCTACCTGCTCTGGCACATTATAGCCTTTAGAGTGTTGATATGTTATAAAACTCTAATACTATTGTTTTATGAAAGGGAGGGACTTGCTACCACCTATTAATTGTCCAGACAGAATGCTGTAGGACTAATATTTTTTGTTACAGGGAAGGATTTGTTTCAGCAAAGAGCGACTTTGATGCAAATCTTCGCTTTGTCAACCGAGGGGCCCAGGCATATGTCCAGGACTTCCAAGTGAACCAATACCGTGAGATTGAATGCTTGATAAACCATGAGTACACTGTGCCATGTAGAAGAGAGGATGATGAAGTCTATATGCCATTTTCTTTCATACAGAAATATTTTGAGGTATTAATTAAAGTAATGTCAGCAGTTAAATTTGCCTGGAATTTACTGAAGTTAATGTTATTATTAAAGTCATCTTTACATATGAGAAATATCAATTTCTGAAAATAAATGTATGGAATACTTGTGTGCTGTGCATCAAAATTTCCTTGTTTCAAGTCTGTAAACTTACAGTCAAGGCAGATTATAATATGACCTGCTTCAGAAGCTAATTAAGTCAAAAGGATTAGGTATGGTAATGATCCAGGTATGATAATGATCCCGCTCAAACTATATTAATGTTATAGATGATAATTAAGTCAAAAGGATCAGGTATGATAATGATCCAGAAATAACTAGATTTATGTTCTAGATAATATGGCTTTTGAGTGACTGACCTTATTATTACCCATAACTGTGTTTCATAACAGTATTTTGATGAAGTCTGGAATGTAACTTTATATCATAAGATTTGGTATTATTTAGCTGAAAACATGAAAATCTCAAAAAAGAGTTCACTGATAAACAAGACACCAGCATGTTATTGATTAAACCATTGCACTTTCAAGGTTTTAGTTTATAACTTTTGGATGTAATTTGGCAAGTAGGCTTAGATTAAAGAGAAAATCCAGTCTATGATGTAATATGTATTTAATCATGAGTCTATGATGTAATATGTATTTAATCATGAGTCTATGATGTAATATGTATTTAATCATGAGTCTATAATGTAATATGTATTTAATCATGAGGGTTCTCTTCATTTGCTGCATCAATAAAATTTGAGTACAGGTGACCCACCAGTTTAGGTAAAACCACCTGACTGTACATGTTCTGAGGTTTCCTAGGAAACCTTGGACAAATGTTCCTAGGAAAAACCTCGGAGTATTGGTTGATGACTTTCCGAGGTAATAGTCCAAGGACAAATATTTGTTATACCAATGTCCAAGGTTGTTATTCTCAAATGTCCAAGGTTGCCCTCGGACTTCCAAGGTTTTTGTAACCAATACTCTGAGGTTTCCTAGGAATCCTCGGACATATCCATGGTTTCCAAGCATTCTGAGAATTCCTCAGACATATTGTCTGAAGATTCCTTGGACATATCGTCCGAGGATTCCTAGGACATATCATCCTCGGAATCCTTGGACACCTTCCTAGCATAAAACATTAAACCAAGAATTGAAGCAAATATTACAGAATATAAGAATACATTTTATTTTTAATTTGTTCAACACATACAAATACAATTTTAAAAAGGTCCAAATATCAAGAATGCCCATAAGGTTCCTTTAGTGCCAAATTGTCCATTTAATTTTGAAAATCCATCTTTTATTTATATCCTGGTATCTTGATGGTTTTAGCACTTGATTGATTCACTCATTTATCATCACCTCTCTGATATTCTGCCATTTTTTTTAAATCAGTCTCTGCCAAAAAAATATTGGTTGAAAATATAAAATGTGATGAATTAATAAAACAGATAGTACACATATAACGTAACTGTTATTGGCAGCCTTAAATTTACAAATCATGTTTGGAATCATTTAGTTCTGAAAACTAGGTATTAACCCTTAAAATGTTATATTTCTGCAGTGGACTGTTCTTTGAATTTGGGACCATCATTCAAAATTGTTGATAATACAGTCAAGATTATATTCTGTTCCTGGCTCAATGCCTTACAAGTTCAAACTAATGTATTCAATCAATTATGAGATCCTGAAGCACCCCTTTAAAGATATTGCATGTATTAAAATTATTCAGAACTGATTTCTTATTATTTCATTGTACTGTAATCAACCCTTAAAGATATGACACAATACTTGTTGCTTATAAAGTTTTTAGAAAGTTTGAAATTGCTGCATCTTTATCTTACCTTGGACTTTTTTTGGTGTTACTGCCTTAGTCTGTTTTGGTGTTGCCATCTTGGTGGTCTATTTTGTTGCTATTGTCTTAGCCTTTTTTGGTGGTTTTGGTAATTGTGGATTTGCATCTTTACTTGTTTCAACCCAAAATTTAAAAAAAAAGCAAACTTCAAACAATATGCAATACATTTCATGCCGTTTACTAGTTATGTGAATTGATTACTTGGGAAAAAATACACGTACCCATGTTTATTGCTGAAAAAAAGTGGTTTGGCATGTTGGCCTTTAAAATAAAAACAAAAATCATTTTAATTATGTGACATCCTTTATAAAGTTAAGAGATCATTGATGCTTGCCATGTTGCAAATTCGTATGCAACAGGTAAAACAGAGCATGAGATCGTTATCATGGACACCATATTTCCTTTTTAATTAGATGAACAAAAGAAATCCAATTTAAGTACTATTTAATATCATCAACATATTACATGCATGAGCATTAATCATTTTAATATGGTACACAAATTTACACCCGAAATGAAGGGCATATACTATTGGGGTTTGCAAGGTCTGTAAATTTGTTTAACAGTGGCCATCATGCGATGTCACGAATCACTACCTCGTATGTAAAAGTAGAATGCAGCTGCAATTTCGGACCAATACATGATAATATGGCAGGCCAGTACAGTTATTTAAATTATAAAATACTGTACTTAAAGAAAATGGTTTAAGTAATGTAGCTTTTTATCAATATACTGAAGCAGTAATTAATCTGATTAATTGCTTTCTAGATTTCTTGCTGCCTCACCTATACCATGGATGTTCTGTTCTATTCTTACATGTCTTTAATACTATTCATAAACCTATTCTTCAGATTTAAAGCACTATAATAATTATGTACACACTGTTATTCAAAGATCCATTTTTGAGTCATTAAATATTTCTCAGATTTTATTGTTCTTTCAACAACTTTAAAACATGACTTCATTTTCATGTTTAATAATAATAAGACATAATTAAAACCATTATTAATTCTTTTCCTCTAAATTCAACCAATGTTAATGGGTTAGTTTGCTTTACTCTATTCAAAATGGGCATGGTTAAATAATTTAAAATGTACTATATTCTTGTAATTTACTTCCAAAGAATTGCAGCTGAATCAAACAAAGATAAAATTAGAAAAACAACAACAATAATAAGGTTTATTATTATTATTATTATTATTATTATTATTATTATTATTATTATTTATCATATATCTTTGCAGGATTAAACACTGCACAGAAGCAGCGACACTTAGTCCAATTAACATATCATTGTTTCACTACAGTTATTTGTAAAAATCCTTCTTCAACAAAACACACAAGCTATCAATGAGATAAAGATGAAAACAACAATAAGGTTTACTGAATGCTGTACATGTTTGTCCAAAAACAATACGGCTGACGACGCAATGCCTAGTG
>JAECUM010017575.1:0-53815 GCA_016617855.1 Megalonaias nervosa | reverse complement strand
TACTTAACGCAGGCGACGAAGTCGGCCGCGACTTTATCTCCTTGTTCCTGGCAGCATTAGTCCTCTTCCTCGTCCTAACAGACCCGGCAATAGACTTCCCGCTAATCCTGCCAGTAATGGGGCTATTGGAAGAAATCCACCTTGTGTCTTTTTTTTCGTCGTCGTTTTTCCTTTCGTCGTTGTCTTTTTTCGCACAATGTTTCGTTTAGGCATTATATTTAATCTTTAGACAAAAATTTTCTTTATTCCACTACCTTTAACTGTCTTTTCTGATGCGCCAGATACTGCTCCTGACGCTGCTGCTAGCCCTAATGTACCTAACACTGGCAACATTTTAGGCAGCAATGTTTTGGCTATTACTGATAGTACCGGACCGAAGAAACCGCCGTGTTTTGACATCGCAGTTATTTGTGCAGCGCTTAAATTTAACACGAAAGTTTTTTTGCTATCGTATTTATTTGCTTGATTTTTGGTTAGCAATAATTTTGTTAAAGTCCCCAAAGCACTCGGGTTGACCTTCAATGAAACCGGCCTCCGCTTCGCAACAGCAGCTGCTAATTTTTTAACTTGGCCATCAGTTAAATGTATTTCTTTTATAATATATTTTGTCATCTTATATAACGATTACAGATTAAACTTGTATTGTCATTTTACCTCCAATGGAGTCGATTGTAACAGATCTGTCGCTTAACACTAACGCATATACGTTTAATGCCGCTGCTGGAGTGGTTCCGAGTGTTCAAGTGATTTCAATATCAGCTGTGCTGTCCACAGCTCGTTCGCTATGTTTACTAACATCAAAGTAAAATATCGGATAAAGTGTACGAAATTCTTCTACTGATATCTGAGTCCCATCTCCAGTATCTTGATATTTCTGCATTGAGTCGAGCAGGTTCATGTAAGGTCTAGTAATGTTTTTATCAGCGTCATCTGCAAAATTGCATTCGATCGCTCGTTCTGGATATTGTTTTGAATTTATTCTGGCATATATTCGTCTAACATCAGCGTTATCAAATACTCCATTATTTTGTAGTTGGCTTCCACGTCGAGCTTGTTGCTGGAATACAACAAATAACTGACGCGGTAGCTGTTCACTCGATGTTGTTGTGACTCGCCACGTGTAGTCGGTGGTATTCGGAACTGCTGTTTGATATATTTTATGTTGCTGAAAATGAATTTTATTTGTGCGTTTTTCCAGCATTCTATCTAATTCTAATGCTTTAGTAACTGACGGAGTTATTCGTGGCATCCACAGCGCAAGTTTGTTTATGACAAATTGCACATCAGCACCACCAAATCTGAGAAAACAATCATCTCGTTCTGCTCGATCTAAAAAAAGCGTATGTTTAACTCCACGAAATACTTTATTATAGTCCCTGCAAAAGCCAAATATGGTACTTAACGGCAGCATCATTGTAATCTGACGTGACCTTGCTGTAAGTGCTTTTCTCTTAGCATAGCCCTCATTGTAGCGTATACTTCGAGGGTTAATTGTATTATTAACTAAGTCTAACATTGCAACGCCGTCTGCAGCTGCATCTGGCCGGCCTATACCAAGATTATTACAAGCAGCGGTAAGTGAGACTCTTGTATCGTCTGCATTAGCGCCTGCAGCTGGTGCGACTATACCTAAAGCACCAGCATTAGCGATAAGAAGATTTACTACAATTGCAACATCTGCAGCGGCATTAGCTCCGTGTACCAAAAGAAAAGACCTTTGTGAATAAATTCTCTAGATTCTGCTATACCACGTCCAGTATCTTTAAACCACATCATGTTAGTTGCAGTTGATTTGGAGTAATCGTCGGAAAACAAAATAATATTTAAGGCTGTACTTGCAACTTGTAAGTGACTTGAAATATCTTCGACTGTTTGATTGGCCAGCTGATATCGAGCACTTCTAAATAAACACCAACCATTATTTACAAGAGCTACTTCTGCATTAGCTGCAATTTCGCCAGGTGGAACAGCTGTTGTCATAATCCGGCCACGAACTTCTAACATTGCTTTGTGAGGCAGTAGAAATACGTCCTCGTCTCGTGTATTAAATGTTCTAACGCCAGTTTTATTAGGTTCGTTAGAATTTTCATCAAGATATTCAACATACTCAAATTCCCTTACTGTGTTGTCTGTGTCATAAGTTTCTGCAAAATCGAGATAATTTTTCACAGACATTTTTTTATTTTATTAAGTTATATAAAATTATTGCGGCGTTGTAACTTTAGATATTACATTTTGTATAATCTGCTCGCCCTTTGGTGATAAAAGTTTTTTTGTTGTTGTTATCATCGCGCGTTGGGTTTCTTTTGTTGGTGCGATTTCTGAAATAACTTGCTTGATTGCGGCTTGCGTCTTAGGTTCGCCTTTTATTTTATCAGATATTTTTTGTCCCACTGCAGTTCCAGCAGCAGCTGCAGCTCCAGTTGCAAAAGCTTTACCCGCATCAAGTGCAATTGGCGCAACTTTACGAGCTAATCCCGGGATATTTTCAACAATTTTAGTAAATATATTTCCGAAAAATCCTCCTACTATTTTTCTTCTGTAAACTTTTTTCTGTTTCATTATATCTGAGGTTGTATAATTTTGTTGTCAAATCTTTCAAAAATATATGTTTACTGTTGTTCGCCTACGCAACGCGTAAGTGTACATAATAAGTAACGACTTCGTTATTAAAATCCAACTGTCTTCCAGATTGATCTGTCAGTTGCATATTTACTTCTGTTATATGATTTTCAACATTTAGCGGATAATAAATAATATGACGAGGACTAATTTGCATAAGAGAACCTGGTGGAACTTCTGGCGAGAAACTGTATATTGTCTGACCTTTGCTGCCTTTGGCTGAATAAGAACCAGACGCGATCGAGCAATTTACCAATATTGTGTTAACTTCGGTTATATTTACTGGCAATTCACCGTCATATATAACAGGTTCTTGAGGAAAAGTAGTAGTACCATAACTTTTGTAAGGAAATCCTATCAGTGGTGCAATACTTTGTTTTGAAACTAAGCTAACTGCCATATCTTTTAATTTCATTCTAGCACGCAATGTATTATAATCTGGTGCAAGCTCAAAATTGTCTGCTACTCCTTTATTTTTTGCTATTAAATCTTTTATTTTTTTATTTAGATCAGTTATGTTGTAAGCTCCTTGTGGAATTTTAATAGGCACTCGTTTTCTAAATATTGGAGAACTTGGATCGTTAGAAGTAAATCCAAACTCATCATTAACATCAGTCTTAATGTTTGCCATGGCATTCCAACAAGTACATGAAATTAATCCAATTTCGTATTGTTTTTCACGATCTAGTTCTATTGGCGGAATATACTTCACTGAAAAGTTTGAGCTATCTTTATCAGATTGGCTAGAGTCGAGTAATAATGTTGCTGACATTTATTATTATATTTTTATAAAATTAAGTCGCCGCGATTAAGTCGCGGTGCAAAGTATCGTATTCGTCAGATGCTAATAAATTTCTCGATCTCAGATTATCAAGTATGTCGATGATTTCATTGTCGATTTCAGCACCAACATTTCCTGCTTCTTTTGATGATATCAGTAGCATTAATCTGCCGATCATTTCAGTAACTGATGCGAATATTCTGACTCCAGTTCCTGTTATTTCTTCTCTATATTTTTCTGTACGAGTTTTATCTAATGAAAAAAAAATTTCCTTTTAAAACTCCACCCCTTGCCAAAAGCTTTTGCTCTGTTGTTTTCTGCTGTTTTTCCAAACATGAAAGCAATAACACCTTTTCTTATTCTATCATAAAGCGGAAGCATATCTTTTTCTCTTATGGCTGCGTTTAACTCATTTTTAGCAGTAGTACCGTCATCCTTTATTACAATTAATTTTTTAATTAATTCTTTATAGTCTGCATTTGTCCATCTACTTATATTATCAATATCTTCTATATTTTCTTTCTCTAAAAATTCATTGTATTCACATTCTGTTATCGTATTATTTGCTCTTTTTATAAACCATTGTCTTTTCTCTCCAACCTCCATAAACCTTACAGTAAGCTCACCAACTCTTTCTTGCTCCTCTTTAATATCTTTTATTTCTCCTGATAAATTTGTTAAAATATTTTTAACTTCTTGTGTTGTTAATGCTGCTAATCTTCGTTCAAGTTCCAGCGGATTATTTATTAGCCGATTTATTTCAGCTTGTCTCGCAGCAGGATCAGCTATATTTGCTGCAAGTGCCTCAGCTAATTTTCTTTTTTCTTCTTCAGATCGCTCAATAATTCTTCCAGCAGCTGCTTCTTGTTGTTCTTTAACTAATCCAATCAAACCTTTTTCTTGTATTTTTTTAGCTTCTTCTTCTGATAGTGGCTTATCTTCAGGTTGTTTTCCAAGTAAAGCCTCAGTAACTGGTTTGAGAACTTTAGCTGCTGTTTCTGCTGCAGTAACTTGGCCACGTCGAGCTTGCTGTACTAGCTGTTTAAATTTTGCCTGAGACTGCGCAGATTTTTTTTAGATTTTCTATATGTTTTCTATATTTTGCTTGTTTTTCCATTAATTATATACTATTTTCTATAAAAATTATTGTAGATATTTTTCAATACAACATCGAAACATTTTATTCTTATCATTCGTTAACTTATCGAACAAAAAGAAATCATATCTATTTGCTGTTGCTTGACGGTACAGTTCAATAAATTTATCTTTTGTTACGTCGCCGCATTGTTCGTTCGCGATATTTCTAACGTCAATATTGTCAAGTCCTGGAAATAATATAAAACAGCCAGTATTTCGCCTAATAAATCTGTCAACATTATAATATCCTTGAGCGAGATAAATAGAATTACATTTCTTATTTCGCGACAGTGAAAAATACGATCTGATTTTATTCATTTCCTGGTTGTTTAGCGGAATATCATCAAAAACAACTATTTTGTGTTCGGACGAATCGAGTTGATTAACTGGAACAAGTTCTTCTGGTTGTTTGATAATAAAGAAATCTTCGCCAGATTCAAGATCGTCACGAAGTTTGTCATTATAATTGTTAAGTAGCTCGTACTTATCTTGCTGTGGATTAATTGTGTAAATATAAACTCGATCGTAGTTAAAATTATCTCCTAAAAGTAAATTCATAAGCAAATTTGTTTTGCCCGATCCAGTTCTACCAACTATAAGATAATGACAATCTGGAAGTTCATTGTTATGTTTATGTTTCACCAACCGCTCTGTATCAAAGTTTAATATGGACGATTTTGCCATTATACAATTTATGGTATATAATTTTGTCAAGTAGTAAATAAATAATGAGTTTTTATTCAAAATTTGGAACATTAGTAGGAGATTCAACAGCTGATGAGCAAGACTTATCCAAATATGCAACTCTTGATCAATTTAGAAAGGAAATTACTAATTTATTAAATATCACAAGTGTCGATCAAAATGAAGTTGTTATTTTTCAAGATAAAGAAGGACGATTAAAAACGAGTAATATACAACTATCAGATGTTCTTGTACGAATTCCCACCGCGGCTGTTAATAATATAGTTACTTTTGCCGATCAAGGTAAAATACAAGATTCGGGTAAGTCCGTTAATGATTATGTTAGGAAAGCTGGCGATGTATTTACTGGTGACATTGTTATGTCAGGAAAAAAATTACATATCTTGGAAATCCAACCGCAGATACAGACGCAACAACGAAAAAATACGTCGACGATCAAGAATCTATGTACGTGTCAGTGCGCGGTGGCATTATGTTTGCATTTCTCAATATGAACAATAATGGCATTAGTAATCTCAGAACACCAGAAACAGATTTCGACGCCGCAACTAAAAAATACGTCAACGATAAGGAAATTCCAATAACGACTTCGTTAACGACAATTAATGATGGAATTGCCGCATTTAGAACTGATTATATTAATCATGTACAAACATTTCTAAATTTTCGTAGAAATGTAAACAGAAATATTAACGACTTTTTTGGAACTCCACCAACTGTTATTATTAATCTCGCTAACATTAACACAAGACTCAACGATATCATTAGTGGCATTCCTAACATTGTTCAAAAAACTGATCTCGTTAAAATTCCTCACGGACGAGCTAACAATATCGTGTACACAGTCGCATCAGGAAAAGCAACATGGTCGCAGCAAAATAACACTTTTAAACACATCGCAGAAGTCACTGGTGTATATAGACTGTCTATCTTTAGCAGTGCAAAATTCAGTATATTTACCACATTTCCATGGCGTCATTCAACAGATGATTTTTCTGGAATTGTGTCTATAGTGTTAAACAAAGATATCGAGGAAACGTTTATGCTGATAGCGGATGATAAAAAGTTAACCGGAGCGACTTATTGGTGGTGTATTGAGTTTGTAGCTGAAACTCCCGAATTAGTTACTTAAATAATAGTATATAAACAAATATTATATAATGAAAAAAAATATAGTCGATTTTAATCATATTTCAGAAAACATTCCAAAACAAGATGTTGACGCGTTAATGCAATATTACAGATATTATCATAAAAATCTTTGGTGCGTCAAAAAATGTTACAAATACTATGCAAAAATACTGCGAGTGATATCATATCTACCGCTGCTAATGACCGGTTCTGGTATAATTTCAAGTGGCGCATCATTAAATCCGTTTTTGTTAATAATATCTGGTGTCGGTGTTTCTCTTGCAGCGGCTTGTAAAAAAGTTGAACCTCGACTCGCGACTGAAAAAAATGCTTGCAAAACAGCAAGTAAAACTTATAAAAAATTACTTGATCAAATTCGATCTTACTTGCGTGGCATAAAATATGATATGGACGACTTAATAAGCGAGTTCCGCATTATTGATAGTATGTTAACAGATATTCTGCCAATGAGAGTCAGCAAATACGAAAAAGATTATAATAAAAAGTAGATGTTTAATTTTGTGTGGCTTTATCAAATAATATATCGACCATATTATCGATAAATGTCATCACATCATCTGCCCAACCCGTTATTCTCATATCATTTTCAGTCGCGAATAACCATACTGACCCATATTTCGGCGATATATGATAGCCTACATTTTTAATACAATCGCTTATTATATTAGATTTTATACCAGTATATGCTGACGCTGCTTTGATCGAATTAAATCTTTTACAAAATCTATTTGTTAGATCAAATCCAACATGTCTTATTGATGGTTTATAATAAGACATTATATATATTTCATTTGTTTAATATAACATTTTGACTAATAAGTAAGAGAGACTGTCATAGTAGTATAGGTAGTTGATGTATCCTATCTCAGAGACCCACCCTGCCCGACAAAACATATTTTTGTCAGAAAATGTGTTAGAAAGAGACTTATCATGTGAAAGTCATCATTTTGAGCTAAAAAGGGCTGCTAACAAAAATGTTAACGTACAACGTTTTGGTGGGCAGGGGGGTCTCTGAGAGAGGATCATCAACTACCTTTACTACTAATACCGTAATAAAACAGATAAACACAGTGCATATCATATGCATTTCTGGATTGGGATGACAACATAACAATAATTAAATGAATTATTTTACGTACTAAAACAGAATTTCCAATAATACTCCGAGATTTATCAAATTCTTAGTATGTCGCGTTTATAACACGGCCCCTACTCTGCATGATGAATTGAATTTTCGGTAAAAAGATACGTCGATATAGAACCTAGTATATACGGTATTTTTTTTTTAAAAAAAAGTTTCTTTGCTTGTGCGAATCCAATAAAGAAAATATCCGTCGATATATAACAGGCATGCTACCCTTGGAGATTTTTTTTTTTAAGCTCCGGCTAACATACAAATTTGCAATGCGTGTGTAGAAGTTGTATTACTGACAACATCGTGTACTACGGTTACTGTGACAATTGACTACTCGTGATCAAAACAATACCGAAAAGACAGAGAAAAGAGACGACAATTAAAGAGGATTTAGGTGAGAGTTTGAAAGCGTGTAAGCATATGTTTCTAGTTCACTTGTCAGATTCATCAGATTAATGTAAAAGAAATTAATTGTATAAGGTTATCGTGCAAATAGCAGCAAGAACACCCATTGCATGGTAATTTTCGGGAATTGAGATTATTTAAAAGAACCATTGGGGGTTGGGGGACACCCCCGAGACCAATATCTTGTCATAGTTAAAGGACGAAGGTGTGCCCACAAATAAAATGAAGGTGGTGAAATTACACTGACGACATCATGTCCTCGCTGCTAATGACCAAAAGTTGCAGAAGGTTAATCTGGTATAGGTGGATAATTGCTGGTGCGTAATAATATTTTTCCAGTTCCTTTTGTCGCTGATCTAATTAATGTAAAAGTTTAATTTTGTAGGAATAAGTGAATTTTAGTGCAGCTAAATATTTCATATTGCTCCTTAAATCGCTTTTATTTAACAGATTGAGACGCAGAAGAAATTTGCCACTTATTAGTCAAGCTGATCAATTAAAAAATCCTCTGGTCAAAGCCGAATTGTTCCAAATTGTCATGGTTTACATTACACCTGTGATAATATGATTTCATTTAGTGATCTACAATAAATGTTATATAACATGTATTTTATAATACATCGCTGAGATCGCTTAACTTTTGGTGTTGTACCGTTTTGACTTTATGAGTATGTTTTGCTTTGGGAACGTTTCTTGCATTCTGCTTGACGTTAGTCGTTTCTGCTTGGCTCTTAATTTTGCATTTAACCGTTAATATCATGCCTCCAAAGCAAGCCGCAAGAACAAGGGGGCATCGATTACCGTCGTCTATTCAGCCTTCTTTCCTTACATCCCCCTGTCGGCTATCACCATATATATTAATTCGAGTCCCAACCCAGTTTCCTAGTTCTAGTGTGGGCAGTCCCTACCCTATCACCAACTATGTGATATCCGATTCAAATATTTATGAGCATTGAATTTTCCTATTTGTTAATTTTGTTTGGTTTTCGTGTACTAAGTGTCCTGTTACATAGAGGCTCGTTCAAAAGTAACAAAAGAAAAGAGTGAAACCAACAAGCTTTGTAAGTTTTAACAAAAATAATTTATTTCCCTTGAAAACACGGTGAAAAGGTGAAAATAGAAAATAGGACTTACAATTTGTGAAGACAATCCAAACATTTATCCTAGAACTGAAAAAATACAAGTCCTATCGCTAAACAGTCTTAACTGAAACCAAGTTTGAATCTCGATGACGTTCCAAGATGGAGGATGATGACGTTAGGTGAAGTCTTTATACGAATGTCAAAAGTTCCACGTTGAACTACAACTTGTAATGTTCCAATTTAGAATAAATTTCCACTGAATGTCTTTGTCCTAAAACTTTTATACAAAGGAATCACTTGTATAGTTCTCCAGTGAATAAATTATTATATTCTAAAAAATAGATGAACTTCTGAACAAGCTGTCATCTATGATAATACATCTCGAGCTCCAAAGATGTAAAAATACAACTCTTTACGGCACCTAATAGAAATATATCCTTCTTCTTGAAGGTATATTATATGACTGACTATTTCACGGGGATCTGAGTATTTTTAAACTGAACTAAGACATCATTTCAGGCGCGCACGATGGAACGCGTGGTTATTTCATCATCAAACAGCGCAGTAAACAATGCAATTACACGAAGGCCAGAAAATGACATTGGCAATAACCAATCGTTTTCGCGTAGTGGTTACTAAATCGACAAACCATAGCAAGATAAAATCGTGCTTATGCGAGTCATAGTACGTTTTATATAAACATAATATCTTTTTCAAAAATATCAGATCCCGTGAAAATAATCATTACAATAAAATGTAATGATACAAAAATAAAATATAAAAGAATTTAAAATTAACACACAAGTAATTAAATTACATATTCGTAACAGTCCTTTTTTCTGATAAGTATCCGAATGTTATACTTACTGATTTTTGTCAGGGCCTTGGAGAGTGATCACGGGCCCGGAGGTAAGAAGCACCTGGGCCTCTCCTAGTTCTTGTTCAAACAAAATATTTCTTTTATAAAATTAAAGAGTGTTGTTGGGCCCGAGCCCCGGGGATATATCCCCTGTTGCCTCCCCCCTCCCCGTCTTGTCGGCCCTGTCTTTTTGGGGGGGCTGGGTGAGTGCTTACCTGATGCATGTCTGTCGTCCAGGTTTTTGTTTGTTTGAATTGAATGATGATGGGGTTATTGGTCAAGTATATGCTATCCTACCTGTGTTGTTTTGTTTAGTCGGCTTGATAGAGTTTGGGGGGGGGGCAGGTAGCAAAAACTTTTCTTTCTAGTCCTAAGAAGGATTTTGGTTTTTTATTTTGTTTTTGTTTTGCTGTTTCTTTTTTCTTGTTAATCTTCCTCCGGTTTCATTTTTTTGTCTGTTCTTTCTTTCTCGTCTTTTCCTGATATTTTGCTTTCTTCCTTCTTTATTTTCTGCAGTTCCGTTTTTCTTCCTCTTTCTTCATTCTTCTTTATTTTTCTTGCTTATATGTCCTCTTAATTCCTGGTTGTATCCTTCTTGGATTTTACTGCCCCGTTGTTTTTTTTTTGTTTTTTTTTTTTTTTTGTTTTTTTATTTGTCCCTCTTTCGTTATCCGTTCTCACCCTAACCTCTTTTTTCCCTCTTGTTTGCTTATTTGAATTGGGTTGGCGTACTGTAACTTTTTAAAAAGAAATATTAAAAAAGTATTAATATGCTCTGCTTTGTTTTGTTGTTGGTCAGGTTTTACCTTTGGTGGTAATTTGTATTCGTATGTCTTCCATTAGTTTTACTTTTGGAATGTTTTGGCGACTTTGTCTAAATTTTTGGGATTTTTGTGTGTGTGATAGTTTTGCTTACTGCCCGTCGGGAAAGCTGTGCTAACAAAGCAAACTTTGTTCTTTTTGTTTTTGTCTTAGTTTCTGTTTCAGTTCTACCATTGTACTTATGTTTGGATAAATGTTGGACACAGACTTCGCTGTTCGCTGCCCTTTGTTCGGTCTCTTCGACAATGCGAACTTGGTTTTTTCGTTGTAAGTTGTGATTTTGTTTTGTTTGCCAGTTTAGACAGGCCGTGTATACCCTTTAAAGCAGTGCACTGATAATTGAGTATGATATTTTTGTCACACACTTTATGCTCTCTACCCTCGGGGCAGTCTCTTCGGAAATGCCAACTTGGTTTTGTTGTTTTGGTTTATTTGCGTGCTTACATCAGCCATTTATACTTTACATTTATCCTTTTAACCAGTGTGCTTATAGCTGGGTATAATTTGATCACATGCTTTATGTATCGCTGCTTTTTGGGCTGTGTCTTTGACAATGCGAACTTGGTTTTTGTTGTTTTTAGGTTGTGTTTTAGTTTTATTTGCCAGTTTACATTCGAAATTTATACTGTGCATTTACCGTTTTAACCAATGTGTTTATAATTGTACCATTTCCAAAGTCGCGTGTAGCGCGTCCTTTGCTGAATAATCCCCCTTTGTTATTTACATATGACAAAGTTCACAACAAGACATCGAACAAATTAAAAGGTTTTCGTTTTATTTTCATCTATAAATATTTAGATTTGTAAATACAGACATAATGCACTGTTTATTGTTTATTTAATATAAAAAAGGAATATAATTTAAATATTCAGTAACATGTTGGAAATGATATGGGGTTAAATTGGTCTTTGCATTTAGTAGATGACATGGGTCAAACCGGAATTGAACATGAAGATAATATGGGTCAAAACGGGAATTTAACACGAGGGAGATGATATGAGCAGACATTTGTTATGTTAAAATCTATAGGGTCAAACATACTATCCATAGCTCGCTTTTTTGTAAGACTGTAAACCTCTGACAAGAAGTGCAATCTGTTGTGACAGTTCCATCTTAGACTGAAACATAAATGAGTATATATATATATATATATATATATATATATATATATATATATATATATATATATATATATATATATATATATGGAGAGAAACGTATACCTTACGTAAACCAAATTAGGAATGAAAATGAAAGATCACACTATTCCAGCAAGAAAGCAGAAATCAAGGAACAATGATGGCGACTTTGGTGTCACCTAATACACTTAGTGAACTGATAGTACAAATACATCAAATAATTTTGAATGCGACACGAGTGGTCCTGAACCAGTACCCTCTACCTGTACCATAAGACCACGAGAGTCAAGATCAACCAGTACCCTCTACCTCTGCCATAAGACCACGAGAGTCAAGATCAACCAAGAAAGAAAGTTCTTCAGTAGATCTAGAAGATTATTTTCACATTTAAGAGACCCAAAAGGTGACTTCCGGAAAACTTCGAAAGACGAATCTAATTTATGTATTTTTCATTCAGCAAATAGAAATCTTTTGGACAAAGCATGCTTAATAACAACTAACAATCATATTTATTTTGCTATTCAATTTTATATAACTATGATTCTCATTCTTGGAGAGAGGAAACAGTGATGGAAAAGATCTCATTTCTTTTTTTCTCCATTTAGTTTGGTATTTTGATATATTCACATGCTTGTCAGACTTCAATTCAGTTGTGAATTATGGACCCAGATGTCATTAGTGTCTGAAAAGGACAGACAGTGGACGACCATTTTGTCTTGCGGTGGGTTGGATGTGGAGAGGAGTTTTGTGGGTAAGAGGTAATGAAGTATCAGCTTCCATTTGCCATGTGGCGCTGCGATATTCACGACGTTCGCCTCATTTGCGATGTGTTTCATTCAAACATTTTCATGCGTCTCATTGTGTTTAAATACCATTTATTAATATTGTTGGTTTTATGGTCTGGCTTTATCCACTGTGCCCATATAAGCTCGTGTCCGATATCAAAAGTTGTGAGCGGCTTATTTCAAGCAAATGATAGTCAAAGGCAGATGCATATGTGTCTAATTAATTATGTAATGATAGGCATGCGTATAATCTAATACTGAGAAACAACTACAATAATAATAATAATAATAATAATAATACGTAACTATCTTGCTCTTGAGTGTGACATTTTGAGAACAGGTCCATCTGTAATATTTGTGATAAGTGTAGCCTATTTTTAATACTTTCATGAGGAAAATCCAGTTTGTGTGCAATTTTATTCAAATGTATATTTTAAAATACAATTTGTGGCAATTTTATTCAAATATATAACTTTTTAAGGCTAAGGTTTTTGACTTAATTTATATCATTTTTATAACGCCATGTGTCAATCCACAAGTAACATAAGAAAGTCGCAGTCAATTTTCAGAAACAAGGCCGTCTGAAGTATAAGGCAGATGTTTTTTGGAATAAACAGTACTCAGATAAACATTCACTTTGGCTTGGCGATATTACCAATATATAGCATGAATTTAGACTCCATACAAATGCAGAACATTACAGTTGTAATATCATTCTGAATCCAAAGACTAATTCAGTGCTCGCCAAGTCTAGCAGGTCATAATAGCTCCTTATCTCTAAAGGTGTGTGTGTGTGTGTGTGTGTGTGTGTGTGTGTGTGTGTGTGTGAATTTGTACCTTTAACCTTTGATTTTGGTCATAAATTAAAACAGAATCCTATCATCTGTTCCATCTGTTCTATCATTCCCCTGGCCCTGGGGGTGGGGGGGGGGAGGCAGCCATGAAATGTGTGCATTTGACCTTCTGTTCCCCTCACAAGTGAAGGATTCGTCGTTTTCTATTACGGTGAAATAGGAGGGATATCGTCGTTGACTGCTTACGTCGAATTAATAGGGATCTAGCTCCTTTAGGTTCAGTAATACGGTTAATTAAACCCTATTTGAACAATTAGGATCAAACATGGACTAAAATACCCGGAAGTAATTCATCCTGTGTTCGAAGTGGAACTGTCTCCAGTGATTTAAGAGGTACCGCAGTTTCACTTGCTATGTTATATAAACAAGTGTTAACTCTTATGTTTGCACTTATTGGATGTCATACTCCCGACAGTTGTCATGCTTCCGACAGATGGCATACTCCCGACAACATTAAACCAAGCAGTCCAATCACTCGTCATACATGTTGGTACATCGACAAGAGGAAAGAAATGTTATCAATTATATAAAAAAAAAAAAAAAATATGTTCACCTAACAAATATGCGGACAGCAGCGTTTCGATCTGTAGTCCCACCTGTTACCCCTAGATAACGCTGTAATATGTACTCGCACTGTGAGCTCAATGTCTTTTATCTGTACACTATTCGATATTTATTTACCTGTACGTTCCTAGTAGACGTTTGATTTAGTATTCGCTCCACCACTACAACCAAGATTAGAAGCTTCTCTAAGTGTATGTCTCACAAATCTGACTGGTTGAGTGCTTTTTTATATTTGCTTATTTTCAAAACTAGTAAAACTGGCCTAATGGTGTTTTAATTTTGTAGAAATAATACCACCAAGTCTGATTGATTTGAGTTTAAGTGTGATACATTGAAAATTAATATTGATCTGAATTATCTCATAACCTTGTAGTGATAATAATACAAAATTATTACATGGAATACCCTATAATCAGGCTGGTATATAATCCGAGTTATCTCTGACCCCTCCCACCCCATTTTTTATATTTGGACATTTATGTTGGGATGTAGGGGCAGAGTTGTTTGCCTGCGCGAGCGCGCGCGTGTGCGTGTGTGTGTTGCATTAACGAGTGTTTGCTTCAATAGAGCGTACACACCTTTGATTCTAAGCGCCAACACTAACGATTATACGACCTTCTATATGATTACACCATATATTTTGCCCACTATTCATTGTAATTAATTGTCACTGATATTGGTAGATAAAGTATTGCAATTACAGGTAGGTAAAACAAATATTCAACTGCCACTTAAAGAAGCGATTTAAATACTTAAGTTGTTCAAATTTAAAAAAAAACAAACATCTAAAACAATTTTAAAATGACCGTTAAAATGTACAATTAAAGCACGTGCACGTGTCTTTATACCATTCAAATCACAGTGGTCTCAGAATGTTAGGGTGAGCATCGTCAACGTTTACAAGTACATGTGTATGGGGTATATTTTTATAAAAAAATCTGGATCTTTTGGACTGTCATTTTGTTTTGGCAACTTTTGAAAGGTAAAATAATTAAATTTTTCATTCTAGTCACAAATGGGGTATTGTAAATAGCACAAAATTGTAAGGTGTACCTACGACAGTGTATTTCTTCGGATATCGTGTCAATCAAAAGGAAGATTGATGAAGAGATAATAATGATACCCCTTTAAAAAGTTAATTCGGAATAATTCGACAACGTTCTCAACTAGTTGCAATTTGCAAATCAAAGCCGTCTGTTGGGGATGAAAAATAAACAAGTCAAATTGGATAGAGAGATGTAAATGGAATTAGATCTGGCTTATGAAAGGCAAATTCATGTAAAAATTTGTATTGCTTCAAACAAATTAACTGTTTTGGATAAATAGATATGTAGGTAGGTAGGTAGGTAGGTAGGTCAAATTAAAACTTTTATTGCTTCAAACACATTAGCTGTTTTGGATAGATAAATAGATAGATAGATAGATAGATAGATAGATAGATAGGTAAATAGGTCAAATCAAAACTTTTATTGCATCAAACAAAATATGTGTGTATACAGGAAAACACACAATAGAACAAGTTCCGATCTGGACGAAAATGGAAGCAATATACTTACAAGTAAACACCCTAGGAAAAACAACATTCATCGACACTTCACATTGCGGTGAGTAATAGTTAATGGAATATTTTCAAATTGTTGTAATGAAAATAATGTAGATACAGGCATTGCAATGTGAATACCGTAATACAACCGATAAACACTGTGCATACCATATATGCATTTCTGGATGTCAATATTAGCACGACAACATACCAATATTTAAATTGTTTTACGATCTGAAAACATATAGAATTTCCAATAGTACTCCAAAATCGATCAAATTGTTAGTATGTCACATTGTTAGTAGCTTATAACACGACCCCTACTCTGCATGATGAATTGAATTTTCAATAAAAAGAAACGTCGACATAACGCCTAATACATAAGGTAGTTTAAATAAAGTTTCTTTACTTATGTGAATCCAATAAAGAAAATATCCGTTAATATATAACAGTCATGCTACCCTTGGATATTTGTTTTAGCTCCGGCTAACATCCAAGTTTGCGAGTACTCTTTTTTGATAATTATTATTTTTTTTTCTTCGAAAAGAGCAAAGCAATCCGCATGTAGAAGTTATATTACTGTCGACATCATGTATTACTATTACTGTGACAATTTACTTCTTATGATCAAAAAATGCCAAAAAGACTGAGAAAAGAGGAGGAATCGCCAATTGAAGTGGATTTAGGTATGAGTTTGAAAGCGGGTCAGAATATATTTCTAGTTCACTTATCAGATTCATCAGATTAATGTAAAAGAAAATTAATTTTATAAGGCTACCGTGCAAATAGCTGCAAGAACACCCATTGCAAGGCAATCGTCGGCCAGTGAGCTTTTTTAAAGGAACCATTGGGGGTGGAGGGACAATCCTGAGACCAATAGCTTTTCATATCTAAAGGACGAAGATGTGTTCACAAAAAAATGAACGTGGTGAAATTACACTGACAACTTCATGTCCTCGCTGCTAATGGTCAAAAGTTGCAGAAGGTTAACTGGATTAGGTGGATTATTGCTGGTGCGTAATAATATTTTTCCAGTTCCTTTTGTCGCTGATCTAATTAATGTAAAAGTTTAATTTTGTAGGAATAAGTGAATTTTAGTGCAGCTAAATATTTCATATTGCTCCTTAAATCGCTTTTATTTAACAGATTGAGACGCAGAAGAAAGTTATCACTGATTAGTCAAGCTGATCAATTCAAAGATCCTCTGGTCAAAGCCTAATTGGGCCAAATTATCATGGTTTACATCACACCTGTGATAATATAATATTCTTCTTTTAATTTAGTGATCTGCAATAAATGTTAAAAAAAATGTATTTTATGATACATCTCAGAGATCGCTTACATTTTGGTGCGGTACCGTTTTGGCTTTAAGAGTACGTTTTGACTTGGGAACGTTTTGGAATTCATAGGTACGGTTTGACGTTTCTGCTTGGTTCTTGATTTTGCATTTAACCGTTAATATCATGCCTCCAAAGCAAGCCGCAAGAGCAAGGGGGCCTCGATTGCCGTCGTCTATTCAGCCTTCTTTCCTTACATCCGCGTGTCGGCTATCACTATATATCTTTATTCGGGTTCTTGCCCTGTTTCCTAGTTCCAGTGTGGGCAGTCCCTACCCTATCGCCAACTATGTGAGAGTCACATATCCGATTGAAATATTTATGAGCTGTGAATTTTTCTATTTGTTAATTTTGTTTAGTTTTCGTGTACTAAGTGTCCTTTTTTTTCTTCTGAAAAGTATCCGAATGTGGCTGACTCATAGTGCACGACGCGTGTTTTTTAATCTTTATTTGGTTTTCACGACGCCGTTAGGTCAATCCAGCAGCATGCTATCGGTTTTTTTTTTTGTTTCTTTTTTTTTTTTTCAGGGCTACAAACTTGTCACCTGATGATGGCATCTTTGGGTCATAACGGAGTTTATTGTTCGATAATGGTATAGGTTGTATATGCTATATTGTAATATTGTATGTGTGCTATAGTTATTTGTGTTTGTGAGTGCTAGATATGTTTATAAATAGGCGTCTGTCATACTTACTGTTTCTCGTTTGTTATGGATGAGTGCGTACCTGATGTATTTCAGACCTCCCGGTTTTGTATGTATGGATTGCGTGATGATGGGGTTATTGGCCAGGTGTATGTTATCTCACCTGTGTTGTTTTGTTTTGTCGGCTTGATAGAGTTCGGGGTTGGGGGTGGGTGGGTAGTCATAACAAGGATTTCATTTTTATGTTTCTCCTTTATTGTTAATCTTTCTTCGGGTTCATTTGTATGTCTGTTCTTTCTTTCTCTTCTTTTCCTGATGTTTAGCTTTCTTCCGTCTTTATTTTCTGTTGTTTCTTTTGTCTCCCTCATTCTCCATTCTTTATTTTCCTGCCTCTTTTTCCTCTTAATTCATGTTGTTTCCTTTTTCTTTGTTACAGCCCCGTTTTTTTGTTTGTTCCTCTTCGTCATCTGTTCTCACCCTTTCCCTTAACCACTTTTTCCCTCTTGATTGCTTCTTTGACTTGGGTTAATTACTGTACTGTTTAAAAACATTAAAAAGGTATTAATATGTTCTGCTTTGTTGTTTTGGTGTTGGTCAGGTTTTACTTTTGGTGGTAATTTGTATTTTACTCCTATTTCTTACATTAGTTTTACATTTGGGATGTTTTGGTGTTTTTTTTTGTGTGTGTGTGTGTGTGTGTGTGTGTGTGTGTGTTTGATATTTTTGTTCACTGCCAGTCGTGCGATCTCTTTAATATGGTAAACTTTGTTCTTTGTTTTTGTTTTTGTGTCTGTTTCAGTTTTACTCTTGAACTTCAAGATTGTATAACTGTTGGACAAAGACTTTATGTTCGTTGCCCTTTGTTCGGCCTCTTCGACAATGGCCAGTTGGTTTTTGTTGTTGTAAGCTGTGATTTTATTTTATTTGCCAGATTAAATTGGCCATGTGTGCTTTACATTTACCCGTTTAGCCAATGTACTGATAATTGAGTATATTTTGGTCACACACTGTATTATGGCTTTCCTCGTGGCAGTCTCTTCTACAATGCGAACTTGGTTTGGTTATTTTGGTTTATTTGCCAGCTTACATTGGCCATCCATGCGTTACATTTACCCTTTAAACCAGTGTGCTTATAATTGGGTATAATTTGGTCGCATACTTTATTTATCGCTGCCCTTTGGACAGTATCTTTGACAATACAGACTTGGTTTTATTGTTTTAGGTTGTGTTTTATTTCTTATTGCCAGGTTGCATTCGAAATTTTTACTTTACATTTACCGTTTAACCGCTGTGTTGATAATTGTACCATTTCCAAACTCGCATGTAGCGCGTCCTATGCTGAATAGTCCCCCTTTGTTATTACATATGACAAAGTTCACATCAAGATATCAAACAAATTAAAATGTTTTCATTTTATTTTGATTTATAAATAATTTGATTTTTAAATAAAGAAAGACAGCACTATTTATTATTTTTAATATAAAAAGGAATATAATTTAAATATTCAGTGACAAGTGGGAAATCATATGGGGTTAACTGAGACCATATCATGTAGGAGATGATGTGGGTCGAACGGGAATTTAACATGAAGAAGATGATATGGGTCAAACGGGAATTCAACGTTAAGGAGATGACATGGATCAAACGGGAATTGATCATAAAGGAGATGATATGGGTCAATCGGGAATTTAACAAGAGGGAATTGATATGCGCAAACGTTTGTTTATGTCAAAATCAATCGGGTCAAACATACTATCCATCGCCCGCTTTTTCATAAGATTGTCTGTAAATCTCTGACAAGATGTGCAGTCTGTTGTGACAGTTCCATCTTCGACTGAAACATAAATGAGTACATTCTCTCATGTTGGGAGCTTCTATATATCGGGAGAGAAATGTGTACACTATTTAAACCAAATTTGGAATGAAGATGAAAGATAACACCATTCCAGCAAGAAACCAGAAGTCAAGGGTCGGTGACGGCGACTTTGGTGTCACCTAATACACTTTGTGAACTGATAGCACAAATACATCAAATAATTTTGGATACGACACGTGTGATCCTGAACCAATACCCTCTGCCTCTGCCACAAGACCAAGCGAGTCAAGATCAACCAAGAAAGAAAGTCCTTCAGTATATCTAGAAGATTATTTAAAATATTAAGAGACTCAAAGGTGACTTCCGGAAAACGTAGAAAGGCGGCTAAGTTAAGTATATTTAATTCTGCAAATAGGAACTATTTTGGACAAAGCATGCTTAAAAACAACTAACAATCATATTTATTTTGCTATTCAATTTTATATAGCTTTGATTCTTATTCTTGGAGAGAGGAAACAGTGATGGAAAGCAACCCCTTTCTTTCTTCTTTAATTAGTTATGGTACTTTGATATATTTACATGCTTGTGAGACTTCAGCTGAATTGTGAATTATCGACCCAGATGTCATTAGTGTCTGAAAAGGACAGGTGGTGGATGATCAGTTGTCTTGTGGTGTGTTGGATGTGGCAGAGGAGGTGTGTGGGCAATAGGTAATGAAGTATCAGCTTCTATCCGCCATGTGGCGCTGCCATATTCATGACGTTCGCCTCGTGAGCAATATGTTTCATTCAAATATTTTGCATTGTGTCTCAATGTGTTTAAATGCCTTTTATTAAAGTTGTTGGTTTTTAAATCTGGTTTAATCCACAGTGCCGATATATGCCCATGTCCGATATCAAAAGTTGTGAGCGTCTTATTTCAAGCAAGTTATAGTAAAAGACAGATGCATACCTTTGTAATTAATTATGTATTCATAGGATGCATATAAGCTATTGCTGAGAAACAACCAAAATAATAATAATAACAACAACAATAATAATAATATAGGATTAAATGATCATGGTTGGGTATTTATTGATGTGTAAATTTTACCTAATCACTCACAAAGTAAATAAAGTCCGAAGGACTTGATGTAAACTTTGTGAGTGATTAGGTAAAATTTACACATCGATAAATACCCAACCATGATCATTTAATCCTTATAATTCCAATTTACTTCCTTTCTAACATCAGATCAGCAGATTTAATTAACAAAACATCCACTTTTATGTACCTCAAAGCTTTCTTTCATTAGCCTCTTAACTGCGATAGAATACATAGCCCTATCTTCGCTAGCCAAGATTGATCGATTCTTTATACAGTGATACGGGGTAGAATGTCATAGCGGGTCATGCCAGTGATATATTGTTATGATCATTATTTTAATATATAAAAAAATGGTTGTTACGGTTAAACCAGGAATATTCCTTTTTTTTTCGGAAATTACGCTTGCGGATGGCACGTGTTGTTACAGAAACTTCGTTGTTACTTTCTACTCATTTCGGTCTTCCAAAAGCAAATTAGTGTCCATTTTTAGTGTGATCCCTTGGTTGAATATGACCCTGACCTTTAATAACCGTTGCTGTAACATGCTGTCGAGATGAAATGCAATAATTTCCGATGATTGGCTTCTAAAGCCTGCCATATGCCTTCTTCGGCAAAAGGGGTGAGTGTTGGAGTGCAGGAAGGTCTATGCAATTACATTGTTTTAACTTCTAATGGTCGATTTTAATCTGTGACTTGTCATTTTTGATCGGAAATCACAAGAGTGGGTGGGTGGGAGCTTGTTGTTGTTATTATTAGGGTGTAAGGCGTTGATATAGATCAAACTTCACATCAAATGATCTTGAAACAGGGAACCAGAAGTAGTCCGCAGAATTTATCGATGTGTAAAAATTTCCAGATCAGTATCACGTGACCGTTTACATCCAATCAAAAGGTAGAAAACGCATTCAATTCATAAAAATTGAAATTATTAATAAATAATTTAAAAAGGACGTACATTATGCTTCTTTTGGATATGAAATAGACCTTGCGCCATATATACCATTGTACATGAAACATATCTGGGCCAGTGGTGAAATTGATAAGGTGGATTCCTTGTAGCTTGAGGTGCAAATTATTGATGGCTTCATCAAACAGATGTTTTAATCAACGAATTGAACTTTGCTACTGGTGCTAAGGAAGGAAACAGCCTAGAGTAAATCTTGACCAGGTATTACCTAGACCCTGCTGAAATTTCATATCATTACTTTCCTTTGATAAAGGTTTTTCTAGGGCAATCAGTTTTATTTCGTACATAACTGATTAAATTAAGCTTTCAAACTGAACAATCCCACAGCGCTGTTATAATCACAGCTTCTTGATCTAAATCGCACATTACTGACGTTTCCTAGGAGTTTTCGATCATCTTCAAACTAATAGACCACAAACGCATGCTCCATGTCGGAATAATAGATTGAATTTAGTGTTTAAATTCAAATTAAATACATTGTGAATTAATATTGTAATAAACCATTGGGGTCTCTTTATTTAGTGAGTTCAACTCTGCTACAAGTCAATTCTTTTCCCTTTATTTCCAAGAACTTCTCTCGACAACAATCGTTGTCTACTGAAAATTCGAACGCGTCCAGATTATAAAAAAATTCCTCTAATAAATGCATGACCACAAGTATCACAACTACACATTTACATCACAACTTCACACTGTATGCCAACCTCACAGCTGTATGGTTTCAACTTATTACATTTCCGTAACGTAGCACCAGTACTTCAAGCCGTGAAAATATGCAACTCAAACACCAAATACATGGAACTGTATTTCCTACTCTACCCTAGGTCAGTCAAATCATGATTTTAAGCCTCATTTCGCATGTAGCTCTACACCATATTTACCATCACAGCATCAAAAAAGTTAATGGATCAGTCCGTTCTCAATAATTCCATTGTTCGATTTATAAGTTCTTATCACAAATACTTCACATGGAGACACACAATCAATCCACACAATTAGAGTTTAATAGAGACTACTTGGCTCCATGGACACCACTTGTTCGGCTCTGGCCTGAGCTCACTACGAAATTAAACCATGCCATTATGAAATCTCATCAACACTGCACTCTGTGACGTTTGCCCCCTAGCAGCTGGCTAATTATTCGGGTTGATAACTATTTCCCCAACACAGACTTCCCATAATCAAACAAGTAATCACGAAAATCTAATAAATCCTTCAACAAATGGCGCATTCCCTAAATTTATTACAATATTGTAACTTCTACATCAGCCCATGATAAAACTCATGGAAATTGTTGTTGATATTTTTATTGTGGCGAGTACACATGATGACCAAAATATTCCGTGTTTCATTCGTTGTATCTTTTTTGGGTGTTGCTTGCATTTTGGTACCTATGCAACTGAACAACTTAAAGTAAGTCTTTAAAAGGTATTATCTAACTCCTGTAGAAATATGGTGCCCCTTCATTTCTTTGATGGCGGGTTATCTATCACAAACAGTTTTCTTTCGTTCGTTTCAGATTAAATTACACTTTGAAATCAAACAACCAAACAACGCTATTATAGTTATGTTTTAAATCTAAATCAAACAATGATGTCATAATTGTGTCTCATATAACGCGATTTTAATCATGTCTTTAATGGTAAATCACACAACGCTATTACAATCATGTCTCTAAATCTAAATACACAATGTCATTATCATGTCTGTAAATCTAAATCACACACTGCTATTGAGGATGTTCAGTTATGGGCAAGAGAGCCAAAACGCTATTACCGGGCTGAAACTCCTTTCTTTGTATTTCTTTCATACCTTAATTTCAGTTGGTTTTTTTTGCGCAGACTGAAGATTAGTTCTTACTGCTTCACAGGCCTTTGACAACTTGTATATGAAATCATAAACATAGTCAAAAAGATTAATATTGGAATCTTAATTTGGAAGAAGTTTTTCTTTTAAAACTTTCAAAAGTCCACCCACAGTTACGGCCGAAAACTAGTTCAACATGAATAAAATCTAATGATCCTTGAACTGTTTTCCTAACAGCAACCAAGAAGAAATGAACATCCTCATCCCAACGTTCTCGGTATTAAAGCATTCTCATTCTCGTTGTTCTAAACATGGTGACAAAAGACAATCATATGTTGTCGAACAGGAACAAGATCCTGATATCTTTCGTTTCTTTCAGACGGTTATGAGCTAAACTGATGCCGCACAAGTATAAGTCTGTTATTTTGTTAAAAATCGAGTCCTTATGAGAAACTGGAGACCATTTAAGATACCCGCTGATTACGACTGGTCTGTGAGCCATCTCATTGGTGTTCCTATGTCATATGGACAGGAAAGTATTAGTCTAATCCATAAAACTCACATGGCTGGTCATTTAGGAGTCGATAAGATTTGTCATAAGATCCTGAATCATTTCCATCGGCAGAAAATTAGACATGATGTTTCTCAATAATGTAAAATGGTAGGAAAACCAAATCAAAAGATATGTAAGGTTTATCTGCAACATATTCCTGTATTTGACGAATCATTTAGCACAATCATGCAGACTGTATCTGCTCCTTATCTAAGACCAAGTCAGGAAACCAATACTTGTTGACCATAATGTCTGGGCCAATACTATTTCCAGAGGCATATTCTTTGAGAAATAGTGAAACTAAAACCATATAAAAACTGATAAAGTATTTTGCTCTTTATGACTTCCAAGATCTATCAGTCTTTCCGAGTGTCAAATTATATCTGAGATCTTCCAACAAAACACGCGTCAGTTTAAATTCGATGCCTATCACCCTGAAAGTTAAGGGACTTTGGAAAGATTTCGTCAAACTTTGAATACTATGATACACTCATATTGGTTTGACGCACTAAACGATTGGGACGAGGGTGTTCATTTGCTCTTGTCTGTTGTTAGGGAATCAGTTCAAAAATCGTTTGGTTTAACCTCATGTGAACTAGTTTTTGAAATAATGCCTGTGGACCATTGAAAGTGATTAAAAGAGAAACTTCTTTAAAGCGAAGACTCAGAAATTAATTTTCTTGACTATGAATCGGATTTCAAATATAAGTTTTCAAAGGTTTGTGTAGTATCAAGAACTAATCTTTACTCTACTCAGTCAAAAATAAAATTAAGGTACGAAGGAACTGGTGATTGAGTTCTGGCTCTCATGCCCATATATCATAATCATTTTCTGGCTAAGTATTATGGTCATTACACTGTATACATTTTTTTTAAAAAGTAAGTGGCTTTAAGTATATCATTAAATAATTTCCCGCCTCCATTATTCCATAGACTTCTAAACGAATTATCATTTTTGAGAGTCTTGTTTCGTTACATTTGGCGGTAAAATACTCAATAAACTTTTATCTTCAAATGAAGCATGAAAGCAAATTCACTCTTTTCTGCGCAAGGGGAGAACTAAACTGAAACGTTGCTGGAGAATGTTGACCGTAACAATTTGAGTATTCAAATCCCTACATACATCTACTATCACTGCTTTTGTGAAGTGTATCATCAAAGATTTGTAACTGTTATATGATTCCTCATTTTAAACAAGAATGTATTCAAACATTAGTTACTGGCGTCAATGGACATGTGATTAACAAACCCCTTATTTGTAGCAAATTTTATCATTCAGGAGCAGTCTCTGAGAATATGAATTACTATGGAAGTTTGTAGGAGTTTTGATTGTGGGAATCAATTATGGGTACATGGTATGTATTAGAAATATCAATTTCAGATGAAAGTTGTAGCTGTCGTTGATACTGCCATAATTAAAATGTCTGCTGACCAAAAATGGATATCCCAATTAGAATATATTTACAATAGGAGGCATCGAATGGAATTGAGAAGGAAACAAAATACTTATCTCCACTTTGGAGATAAGTATTTTGTTTCCTTCTCAATTCCATTCGATTATCAAACCCGGTCAAACCCGGGGCCCCGAGTGGCCGAGTTGTCTAAAGCGCTCTCCGTTACGGATCACTGCCATCTCACCTCTGTCTGCGTGGGTTCGAGTCTCGGATTCGGCGAATGTGGATATGTGAGAAAGTTTGCCAGTAGCTTCTCGTGGGTCGGTGGTTCTTTCCGGGGATTTCCCGGTTTCTTCCTCCACCATTAATACTGGCCGCCATGTATAGCCTATCGTGTGCTGAAAAATGGCGTTAAGCCCTACAACAACAACCGGTCAAACCCGGTCATTAGGTTCAAAATCTGCCTACGTGCTTGCTGCCTTCAATGTACGTGATTACTGTGAATGTTCATTCACTTTTAAACTTAATATCCACGTAATTGTCCACTGTAAAGTATATAAAGACCTAACCCAATCGTTCTGACAGAGAGGGTGTTTAGCTTGCAGAATCCTATAAACAGATCTTAGTGTGCGCTAAGGTAAGATTAATATTTTGTTTATGGAAACAGAAATTATCTCCATTGTTTATAAGTATAAAGATTAATGAAGAGCTATCTCATTTGTGTGAATTAAACCTTTGCACAGATATGATAAGATGCCTGAAATTTAAAATCTTGTACGTCTCAATTACTTTAATTAAGGGACGGAAAATATAAATCAATAACTTTTTAAGTTTCCAAAAAAGTAATAAATATTGTTAATTCCTCAATTACGTTGTTTATTAAAAGACATTGAACAACCCCAATTAGTCTTTATTGTTAAAATGTATAGCTTATATTCTGTTGGTTGGTTACTTACTGAGACTCGCAGAGATAGGTTGTGGTGATATTGAGGGGCCAAAGATGTATTTTGTATAAAGAAAAATATATTTTGGATACCTGCAGATAACTTCAGCACATTATGGTTTTCTTTACATTCTTCATGATCAAATCTTTCATTGTTTTTTTAAGATTATTTAATAATGAAGAGGTCTATAATTTTCCTACAATCACTACTGGTGCTACTGGTCGCCTTTCCAGCCACTTATGCTTGCACATGCCGGGTGCAAATATTGGAGTTTTACTGGTGTGCCAATTCAACAGGTTGGTCCTTTTTTGATGCAATTTCGCATGATTTATAGTTTTCACACCAGCTTGAAAAACACAATAAATGAGAATGCCTTTAAAGATCATGTGGTAGTGGTGGTAGTGATGATGATAGTGGTAAAAATTAATAGTGTTTCTAGTGTTACCACGTCTGCTGCTGCTACGTACAACCGATCTACCGCTGCTGGTACTGCTACTAGTACATGAACAACCGTCATATACCCACCACCGCTGCGGCTATTACTACCTTTGATAGGACCAATGTCATCGCACAAATAATGAAGAAGATCCGGTTTATAAGAAAACTGGCGTTTTCCTAGTCTCAGCAATGTCAAAATCATAAATCTGGCCATTTGTCGGTCTCAATGCGTGAAGAATGGCGTTTTGCAAATCAATCTAGTTCATTTACTTCCTTTCAGACAAATGAACACGACAGATCCAACTCCAGCTCTATCTTTCCAGTTTCTTTGTTTCTGTGCACATCCTTTGCATAATATTTCTTCGTACCTTGATAATAAGCGGTAGATAAATCGTTATATTCCGCTGTTCAACATTGACAGAACTTGCTATTTGACCTTAAAGGGATAAACGTTGCTATCCCAAAGAGCAAAATACTTGAAAATACTGACACAACATTCAATCATTACCCACGTTAAAAGTTCTGAGATCGTAAAAAAGTGAAGAATCTAAGTACCAAAAAATGTAACAATTACGGTTTTATTTACTTGCGTAAAGGCACGTCGTTATTTTCTTCATGCTGCTTTTTTCAAAGATTAACTATTTTGAAAAGATAGTTGTTGAAATGATAGAAGAAAATAAAAGTCTTTTTTGAGAAAAATTCCTCTTTTGTGGAAACATTTTCTTCCTCAATGATGTCGCCAAAGTAATTATTATGCATGTTCTCGTTCAAATGGTATCAACACAGTTACGTAGAACAAAGTATTATCAAGTAGGTATTAAAGATAGATGCTTTCCAAATGAAAGTTTCTATACAAAATGTTACAATGACTTTCTTATGGGAAAAACGTAAGTATATACATACATACTTGGAAAAATGGAGAATTCAGTAAGGCAAATTTAGAACTTTTCAATTGGTGCTTGATTACAATTTGCTGAATTCTGTTTCTGTACAGCTGTGATCAAGGGACGTGTTCTCACTGAGGCACATATAGACGCCTCAGGAAAACCGAATGCTGACCAAAGTGTGAGTGTCAAAAAAAGATACCGGGTGAGGGAGGACAAGGTATACAAGGTGAGCAAATTTTATATGATATTGAATTGATTCCATCAGTTAAAGACCATTTTTCAATCTCAGTATGCGACAGCATTTTCCGAAATCAAGGACAGTGAATGGTTAATGAAATGATAATTCATTATTTTAAAATCCATCTGATGATTGTGTGACTGAGATCAATAAAAAAATGTTTAAAATAACATTGTGTTCAGGTATCATTTGAGAGGAATCTTTTACTTTAAAAATGTCATTAGAATTACAAAGTACCCATCGACATTTTGGACTAGATCACTATTTTGGGATTATTGTGTATTCATTTAAGGACATTCTGTATTATATCATTGTAATACATCAAAACTGTTGGTACATCAGCTCATCCAAGACTATTGGCACATATGCACATTCAATGCTAGAACTAATTCCAAACAGTCTATGCGTTTTGGACTTGTGATAAAAATTTTAGGATTATTCAGGATTTAATTCACAATACTGTAAGTTCCTTGTCTATGTTCAGGCTGTATTCTAGGGAAATAAATTATTTGTTGAATTTTACTAACCTTGTTGATTTTGTTTTTTATGTTAAAAATTTTTCCTCGAGCAGACGAAAAATTTCCATTCTTGAATCCCTTATATGACGTCATTTAACATATATCAATGTAAACGTGAAGTTAATATGTATCTATATACAAATTACCTGTTATTTCATGCTAATGTTTTTCTTAAAAAAGAAAATAATGCTAATATTTTCATCTAACTTTTCTTGGAGATTTTCTAGCCTAGGAATAATTTCATATGTATTTACTGGGCAACAGCATTCAAACTAACCCGAACAGAAAATAAGAGTTTGACGAGTTAACCTCTTTAACATTTTTTTATTTAGAATGACCAAGCGGATGATTGTGATTTGGCCTGTTCCATACAGTTTCCTTTCAGCGAAAATTCAAGTTATGTCATTAAAATGATATAATTTCCAGAAATTGCAACATAAACTACACTGATTTTTGGATATGTTATTTTCAAGTTAGTGCCGGGCATAATACGAAAACATATCAGAAATTACGGCTAATTATCGAATACAATTGCAAGTTAAACAACATAGTATAACTATCATTTACAGACATGACCAAATTTTATATTTCAAATATAGCAACAAAAAAATGTTATAATTTCTTTGTCCATTATGCAAGAAAACAGTCAGCAATTTACAGATGATAAAATATATAGTCCAAGCTAGATGACTGAGTATGGATAAAAACGGTGTCCTCTTGTATGTGAACTTGGTACACATATATTTTGCATGTATCATCTACAATTGGTTTTAATTAGTGAACACCTCACAGTATCCAGATCCAACTGAATCATATTTTAATTAAAAGTATCCTACTAGACAAACATACATTTATATTCTTGTCATATGTCTTTGGAGAGGCTGAACTGTAAACGAAGTAATATGCCATGGGTGGCAGATTTTATTACCAAGGCAACATAAACGCCTGATTACCTACCTGTTAATAGTATCCAAACGCAGACACCTCACCGTCTCATGTTCTAAAGAATAACCGATTTCGTTTAGACGAGTACCAATTATGTCTATGTACATGCCAAAGATCACCACCAAAAGGTCAGGGAAAAGTACTCTCAAAATGAAAGACTATATTGGTGGGGAATGACGCAGAAGCAATTTTTGTGATCTGATTCCGTGTGTGACCATGTAAATGATTATTCCTCTAGACTTGTGGTCCAAAATTATGAACACCACGTAAATAGGCAATAATTGCATTATAAAGCTGTCTGTATCAGATTCTATACGTGCGAAAGGTTTGACTATGACGTTGACACGAGCAATGAACTAGAGAATACAGATTACAAATTAAACCGATCACCAACTGATTGAAGTGAACCAACACGAAGAAACAAATAGTGCGCATTCGATGTACACTAATTCATGTCTCAAAGAAGATGCTTATCAAATGGCCACTGTTCTCTAATCGTCTAGGTTAGTTCTGTGTGGCTAGTTTAGAACATGAAACGTACAATAAACTATAACTTACATGCAATGAGTTTCACCTAGTTTTAGTGCTGGAAAATAAGTTGTCAGTGCAATTTAACAATTCTAAATCCTGCGTCTGAACACATATTTCATGATATAATAGTAAAGATCACAACGTTCATTTTCAGGAAAACAGAAATGTAAATTTGGTTGAGTTTTTTTTCCTTCAAATTCACCTTTATCTCATCAGGGCGGACCTACTGCAATAAGTAAGGTGAACTCCAATTTTTTCCAACTGTATGTTTCAACAGAAGATCACACATGTGCCAGTTAATTTCACCCAACAAACAGATTATCTTCTTCTTGGTAAGATATATATATATATATATATATATATATATATATATATATATATATATATATAGAGAGAGAGAGAGAGAGAGAGAGAGAGAGAGAGAGAGAGAGAGAGAGCCATCATAAACCAAAGCCTCCGTATGCCGCAATTTTCCCGTGATCGAATGTTTTATTTGGCCCAAATCATTTCACTTTCTTTAATGTCATCATTTTTCCTCAATAGCTAAAACTACACGCTTCTCAAAACTGACAAATAATTTGGCTCCAAATAACAGTTTGACTTCAAACTTGGAAGTACATTGTATACGTTAGATTTAACATAAACGTTGAAATTCATGACCCAAAAAGAACATAAACGTTTACGTTAAGCACGAAAAACACTGGGTCAGATTAATGATAGTAGCGCATGATGGCAAGATAGGGCATTCGTGGAGTCCCATGTTAAACAGGGTCAAAACTGTATGGGCCATATGGGGAAATTAACGTTTGGACGCCATGTTGAAATGTATATAATAATAATAATAATAATAATAATAATAATAAGAAGAAGAAGAAGAAGAAGAAGAAGAAGAATTTGTTAAGCTTTGTAATCTCTCTCTCTCTCTCTCTCTCTCTCTCTCTCTCTCTCTCTCGTGTGCCTTTTTTCTTATCTGCTTTGTTTCGTCTTAATATATTCCACTGTAGCTGTTGTAACCCATACAAATAATATACATCTTAGTTTTGCAGTAAACCATGAAGATATTTGCAACGATAATGCATAATAAATAAGTTAGTGAAGCAAGTTCAGACATAAATGAAACTGAATATCATGACCATAGTTATTACAGAATTTGCTATACTAGCAATATTTACATCTGCTGTTTCAAATGTATGTAACTGGTGTGCATGCTTGCGAAAAGTTTGCTGAATAATAATGTTGTTTTTATTAAATATATCACATAAATCGAATCTCAGATTTAAATGTTGTTTTTATTAAATATATCACATAAATCGAATCTCAGATTTAAATGTTGTTTTTATTAAATATATCACATAAATCGAATCTCAGATTTAAATGTTGTTTTTATTAAATATATCACATAAATCGAATCTCAGATTTAAATGTTGTTTTTATTAAATATATCACATAAATCGAATCTCAGATTTAAATGTTGTTTTTATTAAATATATCACATAAATCGAATCTCAGATTTAAATGTTGTTTTTATTAAATATATCACATAAATCGAATCTCAGATTTAAATGTTGTTTTTATTAAATATATCACATAAATCGAATCTCAGATTTAAATGTTGTTTTTATTAAATATATCACATAAATCGAATCTCAGATTTAAATAACTTCCTAAAACAGAGATTTTATGTACACACACACACACACACACACACACGCACACACACACACACACACACACATATGCCATATATGCATATATATATATATATATATATATATATATATATATATATATATATATATATATAATGTATATGTAATGTAAACGTACACGTAGAAACACATCGTTAACCTAAGGCGACCAATAACTAAATAACAATAGATAGATAAATACATACATACATAGATACATAGATATTTAATGAATATTATATTAAGCTATATCCATTTCAGGAAGTGTTAACGAGAAAGGTCAATTTCTAACCAGTGGGTGTTATCCGAGTAGACCTTGGGCAAACGTAACTTCGGATCAAAATACAATTGCACTTCTAAACGGACAACGGAGTGCTAATTGTTCAAGTATAAATTAAGCCCCTTTTGTCAAGATAGTTTTGTGGAGTCCAAGTATACTTATCAGAAAGGAATAAAAAAAAAATAAAATACTAATGTCATCTAATAACATGGCTTATTCACTCCTTTTCCCTCTTTTATTCTCTCTCTTCCTTCCTCTTTCAATGTGTGTGTGTGTGTGTGTGTGTGTGTGTGTGTGTGTGTGATCTACAGCTGAGGACAGAAAGTCAGATAGACTTACATATACATTTCTAAGGGAAGGCTAGTAATGAATCAAGCACCCCACCTTTAAGCTGGTACAGATTTATTGATAACTCGAGAAGCAAATGGATTGGAGCACCAGAACAACTCTAACAATATTTGGGATTTGCAAACAGATTCTATCCCACCATCAAAATCACATTGGAGTCATCAGAAAAAAATTCCTAGATATATAATCCTTGGTCAAGATGGAAACGTTGAGACTGATTTGTATTGCAAATCGACTGACTCTCGTTATTTTTTTGTACAAACTAGCTGTCATCATAAACATAAATCTAAAACCTTCCATTAAACCTATGTTGTTGCATTAGACATATTTTGCTCAAATGTGGAAAAGCGCAAAATAAAATTTGTGCAACTCGGGGCCACTTATAATGAAAGGGATGATAGAACCAGACCTTAAACCTGGCTACATAAAAAGCTATTGTCATGAGATGAAACACTTTTCTCAGATACAAAACTAAGAACGCCAAAAATCGTATCCCTCTCGTAAGAACATTCTATCCAGTAGAGCTGCTCTGTATTACTTGTATGCTGGTTTACCGAGGTATTTTATTCCGGTGGTACGTACCATGGTACTTTTTCACTGTACCGGTACATCGGTATGTCCGCCAATAAGGGATGTACGGAAATTCCCGAGGAATCTTTTAACGACTTTAATGGTATGACAAAATAGTTCAAAATATGTATCCTTTTTTACAAAATGGTTGCATCTCTCACAAATTAATGGTGACAAATATAATTCTATTTATGATTCTTTAATCACATCTTTGACAACTGTCACGTATGCCAACGTGGTGACGAAATGAATTGAAACATTCGGGCATAATCCTACTGTCATGTGCCTCCTACGGTATTATTTCTAACACCGGAAAAGATGGGCAATTAAACTTTAAAGAGCTCTGAGCCCCCAGTCAGCGATGCCGACGGTCTAGGTATAGAATAACTCAAGGTGAAAGGTATAACAAATTAATAAAATATGTCAAACGTATTCAACTATTTCATCGACAAATTTCTCAATCATAATTTATTTCGAAGAAATACAAACAACGACCTATTCACAGTTGCCATTTACTGTCTCATCATATGAATTTAAGGTCTTACATGAGAGTGTTTCCCTTCAGTGTTGATTCTGTTACTCATCTGTCAGCCTCTTATTTATCTTTTGGTACCTCCGGTACCCTTGGCTGCGTGCTCTCCTAGCACTTCCGGATCCGTCCTTCCGACACTTCTGGTTCTCTCTTCCACGTTTCCTTCCGGCACTGCGTCTCCACACAAACTGCTGACGTCACAATAGACCTCCCAGGTGCTCTCAACGTCTTCCCTCTCTCCGATACTCGGATGTTGCATCTCACACCCACCTGGAAATCTTCCTCAAGAAGCCTTTGTCTGCAAACCCAAACTAGAATTTCTCTAAAGTTCCTTCCCGCCTTTTAACGAGCGCAAACTCAGTGTACAGACTAATGCCTCCCAACTTCTTTACGATCCACATCTAGCGACGTTCGCACATATACTGACGGGAAAATGGATTTAGTCTGAACAAATTGCTTATTGAGATTCCGCCCTAGATATGGTCTTGTCTCTAGGGTAATCTATCACTTCCCTGTTGCTCTCGGGTTTCATGTCCCCAAAAGCCCAAGATTGCTCCCTTGCTGCTCGTAATGTCATGACTGATTGAAAAGCAGAGGGGTCTCTACCTATTCGGCCTGGTGTTAGAAGTACCTTTGAATCTAACCACGAAAGGGTCGTTGCATAATAGTTAACCAACAGACAACCAGTTTCTTTGTGTCCAGAATTGGGTCTATAATCGTACTGTTACATAGTACGAATTGACATTATCCCAGGTGCTCCTAACTACGAATTAAATATAAGAAAATATTAGTAATAAATGAAGCAGGAAGCTTCAGCAAATTGTCCCCACAATGTGACACCAACTTTCAGAAATATTTCAGATTAAGAAAACAACAACAACAACAAGAACAAAACAAAACACAAATCCATATAATGTTTAAATTGTTTTCTAGCGTATGTAAATGCATTAATTATATGCAAGACTGCGAATCATCTTGCGATTTTCAGTGACCCACTTGTTTTCTGAACTCTACGTAATTTCTCAGATCCACTAAATATTTTTCTGTTTGCTGAGTCAGTATGTTTAATGTTTACTGGCCCTCTCTAACAAATATCTTGCCCAAGTGTCGCCATCCCACTCAAAGTTTCCCTGCCCATTGTATCAATAGTGTAGCTAGAAAATAGTAGGCTTCAGTATCCACACTGCATATATTTTATTCAATAAGCTCCTTAATGTCAGCATCTTGTTTTCTTTTACAGTATCAGTTATAGTGTAAGCTTAATTGTTCCACTTCAGTTACACCTTTATGAATGCAACTTAAACAAGGATTAACATATACATTGCTAATTCATCTACTGCAAAGTACTGGCTATTTAATCATAGGCGGTGGGGGGGAGCTGCGATTTTAGTTTGATATGAAATTATTTTCTTTTCTTTTATCTCAAGAAATTAATATTTTTTCCTAATAATATCATGCGTAGAATATAACGTTTTGTGGTATAAATTAGAGCAAGAGATTTTTCCAATTATTAACAGACGGAAACTAAACAAAAAATTGTTAGGGCCCTCCCTCTATAACAGTGAATTGTTGGTCCACAATATAATTGCGGTATACCGTGGTATGTTGGGATACCGCGATATACTTCGGTACAAAATTTTTCGTGGTACCCAGCTAAGCTACCCAGATTCCCCAGATATAGGACATTTTATCCAGAGATACTTGCATATCATTTATTCATCTGAACGTACTAAAGACCACATCGTGCATCTTCAGTTGAGCTTGAATCATAGTAAGGAAGCAGGAACACAGATAGGATTTTAAAAAAACCATCAGACATCGTGTAACATGTGCATAAATGTGAGGTTTCAAGAACTAATCATTAAGAGTTAACATATAAACCCTAAACAAGAATGCGTAATTGCAAACTTCATTTATGTCCTGACGCGCAATATCTGTGTCAGCCAGAATGTTGGCGAAACAATCGATATCAAAAATGTGAACGAGCAATCACAAAAGTCAAATGAGAAACAAAGTTAAATCAAAACTCGCCAAACATTTCATCTCAGCCGGATACGGGTTCCAGTCTGTTGAAATGCAGTCCATTAAGTCAAACCACTGATGGACTGGCACTGAAGGTATCAGTAAAAACAAATAATATTGGATACCGCAAAGCCTGGCAAATGTGGATTATAAGAGAACTTGCACCCCAAAAATGTTTGGTCAAATCCATCTCGCGTCCGTTTCATTAATGTCACTTTGCTCAGTCTCACTCTCTTCTAGTGATATCAATTCAGTATTATTGTTATGAATCTTATAATTACCTTCATAATTATACTTGCATTATCTTGTCTTTATCTGTGATCAAGTATCTTGTAGAACATGTAGAACTTTGTGTTTATACTTGGAATGGTTTTCTTTCTATAGTCTTTCTATAGTCTTTCGCTGTTCTGCATATTTACTCTTTTAAATTTTATCTTATTTTGTGGTACTTCCAATTTAAGTTACAATTTTTATCTTCATACTTTTTAGTTTGTTTATGTAATGTTCTTTACATACATGTTTTTGACCGTTACCTCCATATGCAAAATATAGCAACTATTGTCCTGATGTGCAGCAGCAGAGGCTGAACAGACCAATAGTCGATAAAGGTCGAAATGTCAAAAACAAGGTCTTTTACAAAACAAAAAGCGTTGAAAAGCGTCGACAAATAAATGTAAATGAATTATTTTTCTGAGTTGGCCACACCATCTTTGTCTCAGCCTCTCTGCTTCTATATATTTCTGAATAAAAAAGTAAAAATACAAATATTTCTGAATAAAAATAAACAGCAGCGGTGTTGATCGGTCTACCATTTCGCGGGTCCCTTGATTGCCAGTAAAGCCTTAACCATGAAGTCTTAAGAGCCCTATCATTGATTCTTTGATCAATGTGGCACTCTTCATTGGTTAAGGTCTCTCTTATGACCCACAGGCACCCCATGAGGCTTTTCGTCGGCGAACATTCTTTCTGAATATCCTTGTGTGGGGTACCCTTCAGTGTCAAGGTTACGAGCACATATCACCCTGCTGTTTGTTTTAGGGGCGCCAGCACATATACACACCCCCCAGCGAATTCCTAATGTGCGAAACGAAATATTAGAAATTCAGAGGGCTGTCTAGGCATATTGATTTCATGTAACCCCCCCAAATCAAACCCCGGGGTAAGTTCAAAACGGCACTCACCACGTTGTTCGACGTGGCGAGGGGGTACATGAAATTTCTTGGGGCTGGCGCCCCCAATTATTAAGGAAATGGCATCTTAATCGTCTCCACCGAATATGTCAGTCATGGGATTCGAACTCAAGACCTCTGGCATGAGAGGCAGACATGCTAACCACTACACTATAAGCTTTCAGTTACAAATATGTTTAAAAAAATAATCATATAGTTACCTAGCAGGAAATTCCTATGCGTGATTAGTATATACTCAACAGATTCTGAATAAAATATAAAATAAATCGCGAAATCTACAACAATCTTACCCATTTTTTCCTTGATTAAAATAAACTGCAGTCTCGAGAACCACATGTACAGGAAATGAAATGACACGCGTAGGTCAAATATTGATGTAGTCTGCAGTCTGTGCCAGGCGATACGCAGTTATATATATGACTGCTGTTCATACACAGAGATATAATTGTTCATTCTGAGACTTCTATCAATGGGGAAAGTAGGTATTTTCTCCAAACACAGATTCAATTACTGATTTTGCATGTTATATAACTGCGGTGTAGTCTGTGCAGACGATCTGAGGCAGCTATGTACATGTATATGTCTGGTGTTCATTTGTGCAAGTTAAGATACCGGCCCATGATAGATTTATTTATTCAGTGAATGTGTCACGGCTGAGACCTTGGAAATCGAAGTCAAAGAGAACATGTGACTTAGAACATAACGGTATAGGTAGAAAACTATTACTTATAATCTAAAAGAACTATGTCTGTTATAATATTCTTTAACGGGTTCTTTACATTACAAATAAACACAAAGCAAGAATTCGAGGAAATGTATTTTTTCCGTTGCAAATATTACTTACCATGTAAACGTAGACGGTTATATATTAGAATATATCAGCTAGATTGAGTGTGTGCGAGAAAAAACAAATGCGATGACGCCGTTTTTTCAGGATTACGACATAGTTACGCAATACAAGGGAAATAACGGCTTAATTACTCTATCGTGTACCTGACAGAGTTATTTCATTCATGATATTACCATTTTTCTGTAGTCTAGCAAATTTATCTATAATTTTCATGTGCTTTGAACCATCATTTGCTGTTTGTATTGTACATTTAGAATGGGGTGGGGGTGGGGTGGAACATCACTTATCTAAAATTTCTCTGAGTTAAGCGTGGTCGTTTTCACACTCTCTGATGCTACGTTGATAGCATCAAGGACCAAAAATTGTATCGATACCAATACGATACCTCGACCTAGCATCATGTAAATTTATTGTGATAAATCCGTGTGGGGTAGCTTGTGTTTTTGAAAAGAAATTTTAAAATTTGATCATGTCCATATCTCCAGAACACCAAGTTTGATGAATATTTCGTAACGTATGTGTATCTACTCCGTTAAACACAGCCAGAATATTGCAGTTGTCTCTGATCACTTTAGGTATTTGCGTATATCTCTGAGCAACATAAATCACGTCAGTATTTTTATGTCTGCCTCTGTAAAATATTCTGGCAGGATTTGATTGTTTGTCCAGCATCACATCATCGCATAATACTAAATTATTAATATTCCCATTGATGTCATCTACAGATGGGGCATCATTCATATCAGTGATAAAATCAATGATATCATCGCCGTTGTCGTCCCCTTGACTTATCTCAAGGAACTTTGCATTTTCATTAAAATCCTTAAGTACTTCATAACATCGTTGATCATCAACGGATGGCGCTACTAAATATAATTTATCCCACTTGAGCCATCTCATTATCAAGTTAAGTAACAATTGCGTCTTACCAGACCCAGATGGTCCGATTATTATCATTCTGATAGAATTTGGCAACGCTGGATGATGTTTGACTGGCTCTTGTTTTCGTGTCCTTGAGAAGTCAATTATATCCATATAATCAATAATATGAATTTACATTGTGTTTGATGCAGGGCAACCACCCCCACCACTGGATTAACAACAACAGTAAGAAAAAATAAAAGCCGTAAACTGACAGGTAAGTGTGAAAAATGTGGTACAAAAAACTGCAAATTTATTTCGTCTAGCACAAGGACAGATGGTGATATTGCCGCGTCGTTGGGAAAATTACCAGGGGCTCCGTGGGCAAAGTATCCAGGAGAAAAACATTTGACCGGATACAATTATTGTGGTCCTGGAACTCGTCTCGATAGCCAACCAAAACCTGGAGAGTATCCAGTAAACGCAATTGATCAAGCGTGTCATGTTCATGATGTTGCGTATAAAGCAAGGATTTACAGCAACGACATATTGCAGATGTGAAATTCATACGTTAAATTCTATAAAGAATAAATCTCTCAGAGAAAAACGTGCTAGTTTTCTAGTAAAATCTGCAATGAAAGGCAAACTAATGCTAGGGGCTGGTAATTAATCAATTGATCATTATCATAATAATGGAATCGGTTTATTACAGCCCAAGAAGATATAGGAGGGGTAAAGCAGCAATTGGTAAACTTGCCGAAGCAGCAAAGGTCTCACGTGCTGTTGCTGCAGCATGGTTAGCACGACAGGCAATATGGCAAATCTATCTACGTCCACCTAAAACAATTCAATACGAGCATTTTGATGTCAGTATTCCCAATGAAGTTCATCAAGCAGATAATTTGTTTTTACCACATGATACCATTAAAACACATGGACGTCAATCACGCACATACAATTACGCGTTAACCGTCGTTGACTTCGCAAGTAGGTATAAAGAAGCAGAACCACTATCAAATAAAGCAGCAACTGAAGTTGCATCTGCGTTTGAACGAACTTATCGACGAAGTGGTCAACAATGGCCACAGCTGTTACAGGTTGATCCTGGCAAAGAATTTCTTGGTGCAGTATCATCGTTGATAAGCAACATAATGTTAAAATCAGACGAGGACACATTGCAATTCATCGTGATCAGGCAATAGTTGAGCGATTTAATCGAACACTTGCTGAGGGGATATTTGGATATCAGTATGCAAAGGAAATAGTTCAGGCAGATACGATATCTAGTGAATGGGTTGCAAGATTACCAAGTGTGATAGCTGCGTTAAATAATGAAATTACTCGTTCACCTCCCATGAAACCCATCATCGCGATTACAAAAAACATATACCTGTACAACGACGCGATTCTGTCTCTCAACCAGTATTAGGAAATGTAACTGTAAGATATTTATGTGAACCTGGTGAACTTGAAGGGGGTTAAAAAGAGCAACTGATCCTATCTGGAGTGCGACGATACATACAATTCCTAGCGCGCTTAGATCCATAGGTAGACCTGCAATCTACAGACTGGATTCAAATGCTCCTCAGCGTGGATTTGTACGTGAGCAATTACAAGTACTTCCTGAAGGCACACAATTACCACCGCGTTCACTTTCGTAAACTGGCACCAGGGTGTCCAGCGCCCCGGCCTCGATTACACTCAAGACAGGTCAACATCACATTCTCGCGTGTGTGACCAATACTACTGTTAATTGTATCAACTGTAAATTGTCTTGGATTATTATTCGAATACTCCAACAGCATATTACAGTTACAAGTTGCACCATGATTATTGTGTCGTTGTTTTAGTGTCATAATAAATTCAGTGTTGTCAAAGTTGCGATTAATTTTTGTTTTGTCACATTGTTTATGGCCAGCTAATTTTCTCTTGACAACTTCATCGATATTGCTAGTATTTTGATTAATATTTTCTGTTCAGTCTACGACAACCATCCGCATTTAAGATATTCTTCTGACTCGAGACACTGCGGGATAAACTAAATTTGACCACTCGATTCTATCATCGATAATCCAGATATTTGTATCCGAAATAGTCAATCCTTGTGACGAGTGCATCGTTATAGCGTATCCTATTTTCTACGGTGATTTGTCCATACTCAACGAGCTTTCAACAACATCAACAGCAACCAAAACAATATCATTTAACACAAGAATTTGTTTCCTTGACTCTGTCAGGGGTCCTGGAATCTCAACTTCAATATTCTGTCGTCGAGTATCTGCTGGGCGATAACACAATGGTACAGGTAGATTTGACAATTTTTCTTTATGTAACAAATAATTTCTCTTGCAGTGTATCACGAACTATTTTTCTACTCGCAGCTATTAAATCAGTAGGTTTCCACTAATTACAAAAATCATTTATAGGGATTTCTGGAATTACTTCACGCATTATTTCACATTGTGTTTTATCCCGCTGTAGTCTGATTAATCATTTAAATTCTTTCAGTGATTCATCAATAGCTCCATAGTCATCAGTTATCTCCTCATAATAATTCACACATGTTTTTAAACAATTGTGTGGAGACTGTCCAACAAAAGGTGGTGGTTGACCATGAATACCACACATTATCACAGCAATATTCGCTGTCAGTAACCAATCAAAAAACATTTTTAATGTTTCTAACGACATAGTACAAGTTTCATCCCAGATGATAATCCGGGGTATATATATATATTTCACCCATTCGCTCAGGTGTCCATGCGTCTCCGCACCATCTGAAAAAACCATGATAAGTTTGAGATTTTACTCTATGTTCATTCATTTCCCTGGCTAGTCCGTGTGCAGGTGTCAGCACAATCATATCTGAACTCTGCCGAAATAATTCAATCGTGCGTGTTGTTTTTCTAGAACCTCCAGGTCCATTGAGATAAAAGGTTTTATGTCTGGCCACAGGATGATATACAGATGGTGCTGATGATTTTAATATTTGATTGTCATTGCTGTATATTTCTTTGATTTCAACGTCTGCAGATTCAGAATAGCCAAGTATATGTTCTTGTTTTATTCTCCATGATCCCCATTCACCAGTACCAAGTAACGGTTTTAACAAATCCTTACACTCTTTATTTATATAAAATGAATCCGTGGCAACTCTGACCGCGTAACGAGGGAATCTGTTTATCATCGATAATAAATTTATCGAAACATACGCGAGCATCGAAGACCTTAAATGAGTAAACTGCGGTGATTCACCTTCAGTGTAGCTCACAATTGTACCTAATTTAGTCTCGTCTGATAAATGAGCATCACTCCGACTTATAAATGTGTTTTTGTTTGTTGTATCAGCAATTATAAAATCGAGTTCGGTATCGTCCATAATAAATCCTGTACACGTTTGTTCATGATCATATGATACTCCTTGAGTAAATTTACCAATTATTTTCTACCAAGAGCTTTAGCTGCTTTTTCAGTATTTTCTTTTCTGAATTTAGATACATTATGAACAATTTTATTCATTTCTTCTTCGGGAAGGTCAGGAAATTTTTCCCTAACATCACTTTCTACATTAAACTCGTCTGGTTGTGTCAATAAAATTTGTTTTTGTGAATGATATGATATAATTGCTTCATTTACTCTCACCGATATTAAAATTCCATTATCAAGCATGTATCGTAATAGTACTATTGGAGCCCAATATTTTTCTGAGAAATGTCTTCCAAACCAAACATAAACAATCGGATGCAGATTTTTCGCAAACTCGAACGACTCTATATAAGTAAATCCAGTCGGATCAAAATTTCGTAATAGCCAGTTTATCGCAATTCTGGTCATCTCGTGTGTGGGATGTCCAAATTTTTTAAAGTATCCATAACACTCTCCGCATCCAAGAAACATTCCAGGATAGCACGCTACCATATCAACCGATATAACGTCACCGTAGTCGTATTCGGTATTCCATAATCCACCATGACCGTATTCGACACAACTGTGCTGGATATCTTCAAAAAATTCCGATCCTGTCTTTGTCCATGCATTTTTTTTTCCCTGAGCAATGTAAGCAGCAACTGATGGAACGGTAAAACAATTACTGATTAATTGCTCGATATCATTAGAGTATTCCAATGCAAGCTTGCTCATTTCCTCGTGGAGAGTTTCTGTACGATAAATTTCTCCCCTAGGCCTTACAAACTGATCACAATTTTCATCATCGGAACTTTGCAATAGCCACACAAGCACATGATCACTAATACTGACATCTCTGATAGCGTCGAATATGTTACCGCGTAGAATTTAACTGTTTTATCTCGTGGAAATATTGTTACCGCGAACGTCCACGCATATACGTTATGATCAATAATTGTTATCGGAGATCCTCTTGATGTGTATTTCGACCTATACAATTTTTTTTCCAGTTAATATTTTTGCTGTCATTGGGAATTTTTATTTTTTATTTTTTTTTTTTTTTTTTTTATTTTTTTTTTAATTTGGCAAAGTCCCTGATAGACGCTCCGGTATCTTTAATTGTTTCTGCCCACGCATTTGTTTTTTAACGCCCCAGATCCGTTAAGCCATTTCCGCGTATCGCTTTTGAGAAATATTCTATAACTCGCTCAGCTACGCAATTTAACCGGGAAAATTTAATCGATGTGAGATCTGCAACGTTAGGTTTATTATTTATCGGATATAACGCATAAACAACTGCAGTCACAGGATACTCTCGTTCATAATACGGTTTATCAATGCCGGTCAGAGTTCCTGGTTTGGAATTTTTATTTATCATGAGAACATTTTTTCCAGTATGAAGCCGGACAGGGTCACGTTTGTCGTCGTCTGTCTGCATGATAAATTTTATCGATCGCCTTGATGAATATCAAGGTAGTTAATAATATCTCTCGCGCGAGAATCATTCACTGCAGCATCGACAATATTACTGATTCTGAATATTGACCACACATGAGCTGCACCATCGTTGCGAAATTCTTTTTTGGCTTCACGGATACGATCAGTTACATCGCTATTCATCAAAGCTAGATTATGCATCGGAAAATTAAATTTAGATTTTGACAATCTGTCCAGATCAAATCTGGCTCTAGAAGGTTTAATTGCGAATAATCTCTCAAATTCCTCCATGCTATAATTAAGGCAAAATATGTGTGTTTAATTAACATGTAATTATATATATATATATATATATATATATATATATATATATATATATATATATATATATATATATATATATATATGATTCAAGCAAACAAAAATGTAATTGGCTGATGATCGGATTTTACAACTCGTTGTAACCGCGCATGCGTAAACGAATTCTGTGGCTATCACATGCAAAGTTTTCAGACGTGGAAGTGTAGGACCAAAACCGTGTTTGCGGTGCGGTGTTGGAGTCAGAGGAGAAACACGGTTATGTGTGCAATGTGGTGGTAAAAGATACAGAGAGCTGAAATGATATTATGATAAAAAAATGTCGAGTCTCCCATAAAAACCGCCGAAGACTATCTCGCCAGATTTTCAAAATAACAATTTAGACAAATAATATTAGTATATAAATGGAGCAAAATGAATTTGTGAAGCATCCCATCATCAAGAATTATGAAGCATCTCGAGATGGTGTAATCAGAAACTGCCGATTAAAAAAACCAGTCGGAAAAGTTGATAATACTAGTTATCTTAGATTTGGTACTGGAAAAGAAAGATATCATTCACATAGATTCGTGTTCGAATGTTTTCATGGCCCGATCAAAAATGGACTTGTTGTCGATCATATTGACGGTAATAAAATTAATAATTCTTTAGGAAATTTGCAAATTTTTACACAGAGTCAGAATATTGCATTTGGACGTAGTGGCAGATGTAAAATGTTTGGAAAGAGGGCTGTGAAATCTGCGAATGTGGAGACAGATGAAGAAACAATTTTCCCATCTATGAGTGCGGCTGGCAAATATTTTGACATTTTCCGTGCTTCAATACAACGTGTTGCAGAAAAAATAACCAAATCAGCATATTCAGTTAAATACGATCAGTTGGTAATTTTTAAATATGTTGCCATTTCTGAATAAAACAGATAAATGTGTTATCGTTCTCTGTGATATTATGCAATATCAAGCGAGATAAATCTGTCCTTGCTGATAGGGCAATCAAGCAGTTATCCCGCTTATTACTGCATAATATCACAGACTGTTATTTTTGTTTTTTGTTGCCGCCGTAATGTAATTGTGTATATTTCTACTGAATCTGCAATAGACTGTTGTATTATGTGAAGGGAAATAACTCCGTCAGGTAAACAATAGAAAACAGGCGTTCATATAAATGTTCCAGTAAATTCGATCGCGCATTACTCTGTCAGTTATATACATACATATCTCTCTCTCGTTGAATAATTAGTGATGGTGTGAAAATACATGTATACAGGCGCTATATTTCTGCATGCTGTATAAAGCTAATTTAAGCCGTCGTGTCGATCCACGCACTATTGTACACACAGTTCTGGCTAGGTTGAGAATATAATTTTTAATCAAGACAAAAATGTATAAGATTGTAGATTTCGCGATTTATTTTATTCAGAATCTGGTAAGTCTATATTTATCACAGACTCTAGTAGTATATATTTATCACAGAATCTAGTAGTATATATTTATCACAGAATTTAGTAGTATATATTTATCATAGAATCTAGTAGTATATATTTATCACGGAATCTAGTAGTATATACTTATCACGCATAGGAATTTCCTGCTAGGTAACTATATAATTATTTCTGAAACGTATATTTGTAACTGAAGTTCGCAGTATAGTGATAAGGGCTTTACTGGCAATGAAGGGACCCCCGTGGAATGGTAGACCAATCTTCATCGCTGCTGTTTGCTTTATTCAGAAATATTTTTATGTTTATTTTTATTCTGATTCAGAAATACTTTTATATTAAACAAATATTTATTATATAATGAATCATGAAAATGCTATTATTGTTGCCATTAAGCAATTACAACATGACGGTATACAAAATTTCTGATCAACTTGATCGTGAAAAAAATTATGCGTGATTTTGAATTATTACAATTTCAAAAATCCGAAAATAAATATACACCACCCTCCAATTACAAATTCATAAAGTTGATTCAACAAGCAATGATACAAATTTAGCGCAGCTACGGATGCGCATGTGAAATTATTTATCCCCCTTTCAAGTTCAATCGAAAAAATCAGATCACAATTATCTCACGAATACGAAACAAAAAGACTTGTACACGCTCGTATCAAACAACTGAGAGAGATTATGTCGATGACGAAGGACAGCAACGAATGTAATTTTACCCATGATACAAGTGAAGATGACTGTAGTGACAACGAAACCGAAGGTGTCACCGTAACTGTGATGTGACCATAATAAAGTAGTGACAACGAAACCAAAGGTGCCACCGTAACTGTGGTGTGACCATATTTAAAAAAAAAATATTTATTTGACAGATTTTTTTTTGCTTGGTGTTTTCCACGATCACGTTCTACGAACGTCAGATCTACGATCTTACAAAAAGATTTATATTAAGCATTTCTAACCTCAAATCCAAAATGTGTCCATGTTGGTCAGTAAGTTTGAAATGTATCCGCGATAAGAGTGGATTATGACATTTTAAATAAACAACGTTGATTGGTTCTGATACAGTCAAATACCCTGGGGGTACTTGAAGTGTAAATGAATACAGAATGTATCCCTGTTGGGCTTGGTTGGATGTTTCGAGGTCAACTTGATAACTACCGTCGATGACGTCACAAACACAATTGACCGCGATCGTTGATGTCATGTTGACGACACCCGGCGAAACATGACGACCACCACCGTATGGATCATCATCGTATTTGAGAATACCTGCTGGTGGGGCTATTTTTTTCCATGATTCAAGGATTTTGGAAAAACATCAGCGAAGTTAAATTCGATTTTTGGAGTTTTATAATTGGTCTTCAGCGTATTTGCATACTCGTTGAGAAAATTACCAGAATTTTCAGTGATGATGGGAGCACTACGATTATCGACATGAACAAATACAGCATTTCTGTATACGATGTTTGTCATGTACTCGAAATCGGATTTTCCCCAGTTCAAATGTTGAACAGCATCAATGATACCTTATTTCGTGTCTTCTTTGTAATATTCCGTCAAACTGATCATTAAATTTTTCAAATGTATCTGAATTTTGCTGAATTCATTATACATTGGACGAAATATCAATTCGGTCTCGTCATGACTTTGTATAATACTCCTACATAATAAACTTTCGGTAGCATAAATATTCTTTAGCAGTCGATGGCAAAATATTCCTCGACGTTCCTCGGATATTCTTTTCTGTGATCGGGTAATTTCATAAATATTTTTTTCGTCGTGACAAAATCTTCCATGCGTCGCTCAGCGGGACCAATATAAACCGGAACAACCTCGGGCCAACCTGCCACAGATCTAATCGAAGATTGATAAATGTCAACGACGTAATCAGCCGATAAAATTTCAACGGCTGCAGATAACGTTGGCTTGTGAACAGTAATAGCTATCTTTGATTTTTTCCTGTAATGGATTTAATTCGACGTTCAAATTCTTCATTGATCTGTTCTATTTCATAACTGCCAGTTGATACACTGACAACTTCCTAATCTGGAGTTCCATCTGGTTTATTTGTATTTGCAAATACTAACGAATTATTCGGCGGAGGACCACCAGACAACGTTGATCCGATATTTGGCCAACTATGATAAACCCGTAATTGTGCCGGCGTTATTTCTGATGCTGGAATTGCAGTTGGAAAAACAATACTGAATTCAGGATTGGTTGAACTCGCCGATATCATTGTGGTTTTTTGTGGAGTTGTGTTTGTGACGATCTGTTGCAATAAATCGTGTGATCTTTGATCCAAACGATGTTCGGGCGTAGACATCATTATTATTTATTTCAGATTTTAATTCAAGTTCGTTGACACCGTCGTAAATCTCAATTATTGTTTTAAATTCATCATCGGATATTGTGCCATCACTGAGATACGACGAAATCAACGATGATAGTTTAGAATATGCTGCCGTTGCTGTAGGCAGATTCATTGTGCATTCGTGTAATATTGTGCTTGTACATGTAGCCATCTTCTTTGCAACGATGTTGAAAATACCGGCGATAGCTGTTGCAGATGAAACGACGATTGTTACAACGATCGGCACGGTCGCTGTTAACGTTGATAATATCACGCCGGCTCCAGCGATAAGCACATACACCGAATACACAATTATGTCAATGGCGGTCATGCGTCTGCAATATTTTTTTTTTACTTTTATTGAATAATCGTTAACGATATTTTTCAGTTTACCCTGCCACGCACATGATCGTATCTGTATCGCTGAATGTCGAACATTATATTTTATTAAGTAATTAATTGAGGCTTTTCAACTACAAATTCCTGACACCACCAGTAAGAGGCTGTGGTTAATTTTTTATCGGATGGTTCCAGTATAAATATTTTGCAGAACTGAATACAGACAGCCTGTACACACCGGTTACTTCAGCTGTATGTTTGATAGTGTTATTCTGCGGTATCCACGTTGACGATCCTGATGTTACTGTGCACGATACTGCTAATGTCTTTGCGTGGAATTTTAACAGATTAGTTTTATTGACGATATTAGGAATTCCACTGATAATATCGTTGATTCTTGCGTTAACGTCCGCGAATTTTATGTTAACGGTTGGTGGACTTCCAAAAAATTCATTAATGGTTCTGTTTATGTTTCTGCGAAAATTCAGAAACAGTTGTACTTGATTAGTAAAATCAGTTTTGAGTGTGATCATTCTATCGTTGATTGTTGTTAACGAAGTTGTCACTGGAATTTCCTTATTATCGACATATTTCTTAGTTGCAGCGTCGAGATCCACGACAGGTTCTCCTATATTGATGATTTTATTGTTATTCATGTTAATCACGCCATTCATTGTATCGCCGGCTTTTAACACGCGTTCACTTATGGTATCTCGGATCGACGACGGAGTAACAACACTAGGGACAAGTTTGCCCTCTTTGCAATATACAGCAATGAGACCTTCTCGCGATATTCGATTACGAATAATAGGATCGTTGATTGAAATATTACTCGTCTTCAATTTTCATTCACGGTTTTGAAATACAACAAGTTCGTTTGGATCAACGTTGGCAAGATTGAGCAGGTCAGATAATTCATCATTTATCTGCCTTGTTACTCACTTGAGCAAATCTTCACCTGGTGCTTGTTGGGGTTTAGTTTTAGCTGATCTTCCGTAAATATCTACCATAATATTATTAGCGATTATTTAAAACAGAACTCGTATATTCGAGTACAGCCTTATGGGGTGCATATTTTGATCTTGATACAGCATCAAGTACTGCCATTGCTTCACGGCCACATATTGGAGGATCTGTTAATGTTTGTTTTGGTAGCGTTGAATACCAGATTGGAATATCACAGCTGACATGCTTTAAAAATTCTTTTGGTGGTGCCAGTCCGTACGAAACGAAATAAACAAAACCACGTGGATCAATCGCGTAAGCAACTCAATGAGTACCCATGGCCAGAGTTTTCATCGAGGTTGATTATTCCGGTTTCAACGTTGTTTGGTTTGTGTGGTAACTGATCAAACATAAACACCTCTGAAATTTTTTAATATTTAATCGCTCAGCAGCATCGAGTAAATCAAAATTGGACATCGGGAACATCAACGAGTCCCTGGAATTCTTAATCCTCTCCCGTGCCGCGGTAAAGTCCCTGGCAGTCTTAGACCGATTCCCAAATAGTTCTGCGTTCGGGACCATCTTTTTTGTGGGATTCCTTGTCCAGTTGCTTTCTTTAGTGCCATTCCAGCAGCTGTTCCAACAGCACCTAACGCAGCAGCCTTCGCAACAGGTGGGGCGGCAGCGGCTATTAATGCTGGTAGCGCGGCAAGAATCGAAAATATACCACCCGTCTTAGCGATGCATTTGATGGCACCAGCAGAAAGAATAAATTGTATGCCAGTTTTTGATTTTTTGGCTTCATTGAAATGTTTGAGCTGATGTTCTGTTAGATGAAGTTTATTTGAACCACCTGTGATTTGTTCTCGTTTTAGTGATATTTTTACTGCACAATTTTCTTTTGATGCTGATTGTAATTTTTTTATTCTTACCAGGAGTCAGACTGACATTAACATGATGATATGACATTTATGATATATTTCTGATTTCTAAATTAACGCTTGCATATTTTCCACCGGAGCATCAGCGACCTTCATTCGTCCACCAACACCTTCAAGTAGCATTGTCTTATCACTGAGTATAACGGCGATTGCTCTGTAATTATCTATAGCTTCTCTTGTAACACGAGCTCGAAAATGTATGTCAACGACGGACTGTCTAAACAAATCCAAATGTTGCATCGAAAATTAATAAATCGGATACAGCGTTGTAAAATCTAGATGTGATATTTGTACACCAGTATCAACATTTTGATCACGCCCCATAAACGACATTAATCAATGATATGCACGCGCCACATGATTTTGTTCAAAATTCAACAAAATATCCTCCGATGGTTCTTGCTGTCCATTTATTCTCAATGAAACCTCGGAAACTCCGAGTTTGTCAAATATCATTATAATACGCGTCTGATCATTTACTCGTGCAGCATCTTGGAAAGCAACAAATATATGTCGTGGCGCAGAGATACCTTGTTGTGATGCTATCTGCCATGTAGATAAACCACTAATGGTACTTTGAACAGCGTCTGTGGTTGTTGTTAACCATGATAGCGTCGACTTACCACCTTGTCACATAAAAGAGAGTAAACGTTTTTCTTCAGGCATCGCTGAAGTCATTACCGGCATCCACAATGAAAGTTTTGTCAGCGCTACTTTACCGGCATCAGCAACAGCAGCAGATCGCCATATTGCATCATCGTCTGTGGCTTTTCGTACGAGTACAACTGTATGTTTGGCCCCGAAAATAATCTTTCTGACATTTCTACAAAATCCAAAGATATGTGATAGTGGAATTGCGCATGAAAATCTTCCATTTCCATTTTTCAGCATAGATCGACGTGCTGTGAATGCCAACTTGAAATTTGCATTAGCACCATGAACCACCGGAGCAACGTCAGCGTCGGCGTTATTGGCATGGTTTCTTGGTTGTCTTATATCATATGGTACGTAGTTAGAGTGGTCAGAAGTGTTCTTGGTAAACATCATTGATGGACCAGCTGATCTTGAATAATTGTCTCTGTATCTTGCTAGACCAAGTATTGTTGTGGCAACGTCGACGTCCTTCTGAATCGATTCGATATTTCTCCCGTCAACGATATACGTAGCACTGTCGAACAACGCCATAATGCCATTATTAACAAAACAAATACCATCATTGGCTCCATATTCAGTAGTATCTGTTTTTAAAATTTCACCCTCTACTTCAATAAATGCTTTAGCGGGTAAGAAATATCTGCTCGTATCCTGAACGTGTAATTCGATTCGTCCACGCTGATTTGGCTGTCGTGCGTCATAAGAATAATATTGATAATCACGCACAGACTCGTCCTTGAGAACTGGAGCATCCATGTCAAATGCGGGATAAGATACACGTTTGAACATATGTTATGTTATTGGTCATCGTTTAATACGAAGACCACTCCCTTCCACCAGACCTTGCTGCTATGTTTCTTTCTTTTTCATCGGCTAACTCTGCTAGTTTTTGATTTGTTGCTTAATTTATTATTTTACTGATATTTGCAGGCATCACTTCAGTGCTGGGTAATTTTACTGGTGGCCGATGTTTTCGTCGTACTAATCGTGCTGGTCTACCCTTGATTGCAGAGAATCCTTTACCGGCAACGTTGCCGGCAGCACCAATACCTTTTTCACGAATAACGTCAATGGCTTTCATTCCTAGTTGCTTTGTAATCGGTATTGCCTTTGGGGTTATCCTCGAAAATAAGCCCTGAACAATATCGTCGAGTCCATCCCTGTAAGTCGCTTTATATACTGGTAATCGCAAATTTATCATCCTGACCATGGTCGGTCCATGTTGAGCATTATGTATAATCATCTTATTATAATAATTATATCTAACTGCTTAATCGCTGTAATAATCATCGGTGATTTCATTAATGAGGGACCGATGCACATTAATATCCATGATACCGCCTGTAAATAATCGTTGACAGATAGTAGCTCCTTCATTAATGATGTCTGGAGAATTTTTACCGGCTCGTTTTCTACCAATCAGAATTTCTAGTCGTTCAACATCTGTAAGGACATTATTGGGACAAGTAATAAGACCACCCCCACCCCCCGTTCCTGTACCAATACCACTTCCAGTAGCACTGGGGGCGTCACGCCATTCATCTTTTTCCTCACTTGTTTTTGGACTGGTTGTTGTTGTCGTTGTGGCAGTTTTTCTTGTGGTCGTTGTTGCCGTTGTTGTTGTTGTTGCTCTGGTGATAGTTGCATGAATAAATGTAATATATCTCGTATCGCTGTTTCGAGCTTGATGAATGTTGTATTATATGCGATATATCCATTTTTACCAATTTTCGCGACCTACAGGATAATTAACATATTTAGGTTTTAAAAATCGTTCTCCATTATCATAACTTCGCACAACTGTCGCAGCTAATTGTTTTATATTTTTGGCCTGTTTAATAACAGCAATAACGTCTTCGGTAAATTTATCAAGGAGAATAATCTTGGCTCGTGCTTCTGGTTCTGGTTCTAGTGTATGACCCTCCGCTTGGTCTACATCCTCAGGTACTTCTCGAGTTGGCTCAGCAGCAGCTATTTCGGCAGGAAGCTCTCGCAAAATCTTTTTTGTTTTCTTAGTTCGCTCTGCTATTTTTCCAGTTGATTCAGCGGTATTTTTCTAATGCAGGGACAAGACCTTTAGCAGTCTTTGTAACAGGTTTATATAATTCTTCTGCGGATTCTGCAAATTCTTTTTGTGTTTGATGACGGGCTTGTAGTTGTTGTTTAACGCCGTTATGAAGTGGAAGATATTTTCGTATTGCTTCTGATCGTTCTCGAGCTAATCTAGCCGAATGTGCTTCGCCGATCATTATTGATAAACATAATGGTTTAATTATAGGAGCAGAGAGGCTGAGACCAAGATTGTGTGGCCAACTCAGAAAAATAATTCATTTACATTTATTTGTCGACACTTTTCAACACTTTTTTTTGCAAAAGACCTTGTTTTTGACATTTCGGCCTTTTTCGATCCTTGGCCTGTTCAGCCTCTATTGTGTGGCCAAGTCAGAAAAAAATTTACATTTATTTGTCGACGCTTTTTGACGCTATTTTGGTAAAAGACCTTGTTTTTGACATTTCGTCCTTTTTCGATCCTTGGTCTGTTTATCCTCTCTGCTGCTTAGCACACTGCTAACTAAAATGACTGCTCTCTTGTGCTCCCAAAAAATAAGCCTGAATTTGTCTAAAGTACACTATCCTTAGCAGCTATTAAAGTCGGGAAAATGAATTGTGCCAGAATAGACAATACCAGCTTCTGAAAGTCCAATGAACGAATCACCAAATATATAAAAATGTAAAAAATGTTAAAAAAATATAAACAAAAAAGAAAAGTTATCGACTATATTTTTTACAATTTACTTCTGACGTTCAGAAGTGAAAATGACCAAGATGAGCTAGCCATTTTTTGAAAGGTGCACATCTGGAGTAAGGCCAAGCTGTATACTCTATAACCCGTATTACACCATCAATCATACACGTAAATAAAGGGAATTACAGGTTCTTTGAAAAATACCTAAGATACACAAGGTCTTTTTTAAATAGCCAGTATGAACAGTGAGGAAACCCGTGAAAACTCTCTTTCTTTAAAATTCTAACTATGCAAAATACGAAATTGTAGATCGCCTGCTTAAAACAAATATAAAAATGTATGCAATTATTTTTCTTATTTTCATATTGTTGTGTATGATGTTCTGAATAAAATGGTACATTAACATTGATTTTATGCATGAAAATAAGCTAATTATGCTTATTTTGCTCTTGCTTACATAATTTGCCATGAGGCATGTTTGTGTGATTAGTGACCTTAATTGTGGGAAATTAGAAGCCTTGGAATAGTGTAATAAAGTCAACTTAAATTTAAAACTGTTGCATTAAGTAAAAGAAATATATAGTGTACATGTTTCTTTCCATTTATTTGCAATGAAATTAAAAAATAAATGATGCAAAGCAAATTTCCTTTCTTCTATATTAAACAATAAGCAAATATTTTTTCCTTTGACCTTTGACCTTTATGAACCTCATCTGTTTCATCCCTTTTCAAACTGTAAAATTCATTGTTGACATCTCAGGAATAATTACGGTTAGTTTCATGTCCAGCATCCGTCTCGGCTTTAATATTAGAAGCGTGATGACGTATCAACCGTCATTTCTACTATCTTAACTTTTTAACTAGATATTTCTGTTCAGGAAATTTATATAAAATTATCATATGACAATCTGAAATAAAAAGCAAGTTAAACATTTTATTTTGTGAAATTACTTTCAAAGTGTTCTTGATCCCGTGGAAGAATCGGCTACATCCACCTGATGGAGTCCTGTAGGAAGACTTTGTGACAGTTATGGTGAAAGTAAAGGTTAATTCGCCTGATTAGATTCATGCGATGGCCATCCGAGAGTTATGCGTTGGTACGATACTGTATTTTGAATGGATATGTGTAGCTTTTCATTTTTTTTTACCAATTTTGAAGCGATTAAAGACGCGTGACAAAAGTCGAATCGAGCG
>JAECUM010017574.1:0-75262 GCA_016617855.1 Megalonaias nervosa | reverse complement strand
ATTCTTTACCAGGATCAACCTGTAATAACTGTGCCATCGCAAAGGTCCTCGCTGATAAATTCGTTCAAACGCAGATGCAACTTCAAACACTGTCTTTGTTGATAATGGTTCAGCTTCTTTATATCTACTTGCAACGTCAACGACAGTTAATACGTATTTGTATGTGCGTGATTGACGTTTACCAATTTTAATGGTATCGTGTGGTAAAAATAAAATATCTGCTTGATGAACCTCATTAGGGACGCTGACATCAAAATGTGCATATTGAATATTTTTAGGTGGTGGTAGATAAATTTGCCATATTGCCTGTCGTGCTAACCACGCTGCAGCAACAGAACGTGAGACTTTTGCTGCTTCAGATAATTTAGTAATCGCTGATCTACCTCTCCAATATCCTCTTGGGCTATAATAAATGGATTCCATTATAATATTTATATAATTAATTACCAGCCCCTAACATTATTTTACTTTTCATGGCAGATTTTACTAGAAAACTAGCTAATTTATCTCTGATAGATTTATTAGGTATAGAATTGAATGCATGAATCAATTTTACATCTGCGAGATGCCTTTGTTGTAAATCTTTACTTTTATACGCAACGTCATGAACATGACACGCTTTATCAATCTTATTTACTGGATACTCTCCTGGTCTTGGTTGATCTTGATCATCAAGTCGGATGTCAAGTCGGGTTCCAGGACCACAATAATTATATCCTGGTAAGTGTTTTTCCCCCGGATATTTAGCCCACGGAGTTCCTGGTAATTTTCCTAATAAAGCGGCTATATCTCCACCTGTCTTTGTTTTGACAAAATTTGTATTTCTTGGCACCACATTTTACACATTTGCCCGTCAGAGCACGTCGTTTATTTTTTGTTGTTATTGTAGTTAATTCAGCAGTGGGTGTAGGAATTTTACACCGAACACAATATAGACTCATATTATTTATTATATGGATATAATTGACTTTTCGGCGACACGAAAACAGGAGCCAGTGAAGCATCATCCAGCATTACCAAATTCGATAGTTCCATCTGGATCGGGTAAAACACAACTATTATTAAATTTAATAATGCGGTGGTTAAAATGGAGTAAATTGTATTTAGTAGCACCATCTGTAGATGATCAACACTGTTACGAAGTACTCAAGGATTTTAATGAAAATGCAAAATTGCTGAATGAAGACGGTGATGATGTGGTTGATTTTATTACCGATATTGATGAGGCTCCATCTGTAGATGACCTAGATGGATTTATTAATAATTTATTGGTGTACGATGACGTTATGTTGGACAGACAAGCAAATCCAGCTAGAATATTTTCTCGAGGTAGACACAAGAATACAGATGTTATATACGTCACTCAGCGATATACACAAATACCTAAAGTGATCAGAGACAACTGCAATATTTTGGTTGTGTTTAATGGAGCAGATAATTATACTTTACAAAATATTTATTATACTTGGTGTTCAGGGGATATGGATATGATTAAGTTTAAAAACTTCTTTTCAAAAGCACAAGCTGTTCCGTTCGGATTTATTACAATAAATCTACATGATCCAAGATCCAGATATCGCGTAGGTCTAGATAAAATCTTTGGTAAATTACAGCAGCAGGCAGGGTGAACGACAAAAATTGAGTGACCCGCCGAGTAAACTAAACGCATTATAACATAAAAAATAAAAAATCAAAAATAAAATAACAAAAATGAGCTAAACCGAACGATTTATTATTCGTTTTTCAAACTATACGGTAATAATAAAAGTTAGGAGGTTCGGTTTAGCGTTATTGACCTTATTTTTCAGCCCCTGTAGGAACCTTTATTTTTGTAAAATAAGGTCTCGTACAAAGTGGTCTGTTCACCCTGCCTGCTGCTCAACATTATAATGAAAGTGTAACGCAGCAAATAATCGAGTCAATAAAACATTTAAATGGTATCTTATTCGATTTATACATCGCCAATCGAAGTATTATAAACACTGCGACTAAATTCGATGGAAATCGTTACACAAATCCAGAATCTAAACAAGTATTTCTTGATCATTATAAAATAACAGAAAAGACTTACAAACATTTGTTATACCAGATTTAAATAACGCTGAAATGAAGAAATCATTAAATGATCTTATTGAAGAATATTATCCGGGAGTAATTGAATCGTGGAAAAAATAGCCCCACCACCGGTTATACTAAAACACAATAACAATTCCTTTGGTGCCGGACGTCATATATCGTCAGGCATTGTAAATATAACAACAACAATTGCAGTCAATCTGGTACGTGATGTTATTGAAGGTAGCTATCAGGTAGATCTTTCTAAGTCTAGCCAGGCCCAGCAAGGGTACATATTATACAGTTTCAGCCCATTGGTCCCTCCCGGTTGGTTAATTGTATCAGAGCCAATTAATCCCGTGTACCTGCGAGTTCATAATCCGTTATTATCAAGAATACACTTTAAACTCACAGACCAAAGCAATCGTATTCTGGACACAAAAAACGAAGAACTGAATATAAACCTGTATGTACGCTCATAGAGCGTTATCATAATACGTTTTTATCATAACAAAAAAAAAATATCCGGATGTCTATAATACTGTATTCTTTGTTTACATAAAATCCGTGCATAATCGAAATCTATTATCTAGAAGGCTGTGGCTGCATATTGATTATTCCATATAACGACTGTGCGTAAAGTTATTTTAAGAACATCCGCTGTATGAATAAATCAATATCCGCTGTTACGGCTTACGCATAGACTCAATGTTATACAGAATTATATATATTTTTTGGAAACTAGAAATATAAAATCTCATTTTACACAGAAAAATGTGGTTTTTGTTAAGAATATTGTAGTTTTTAGGAATGTAACGATATGACTGACAAATTGTTAAGCTAAGGCTATTGGCAAACACATACTAACTTTTTCAATATGTATTTATAACAAGGTCCGATAGCTCAGTTGATAGCGCGTAGAAACTCTCATCCGGAGGGTCATGGTTCGAAACCCAAGAAGGACAAATTGTCTGCGGGGGGCGATTTTAGGCCAAGATTTATAATCTATTGGGGGCTCCAGCCCCCCCGTCTTTGAGTACACCAATCCACTACGTCAACACGTGGTGGATTCACTTTTGTGAATCACCCATTGGTTGATCATTGGGGGTTGGTGTGCTTAAAGACGGCATTTCATCATCATCATCATCATCATCATATCATCTCATCAAAAATATACAGCGGGGGGTGATATTAGGTCGTGACCTTGTGACTTCACTAAAGGGGTACCCCACACAAGGGCCATTCCAAAAGACACAATCGCAAAACTAAAAATAAACCTAATGAGATTCCAGGTCACAAAGACCAATCAGCCTTCGAGTTCCTAGAGTTTCGGTTACGGATATTTAGGATTCTTGTAAGGCAATAAACAGAATCTGATTGGTCACTAAAATAAGACCTACACATGTATAAACAACCCTCTGAGTTCCTAGAGTTTCGGTTACGGATATTTAGGAATTCTTTCGGGGGTAAACTAATAACACGTATAGACAACCCTCTGAGCCTCTAAAGTTTCGGTTACGGATATTTAGGGGTCTCTTGGGGGGTAAATGTCTAAACAAGGATTCGGAACCTCATTCGGTTTATCTGATACAACTATGGAATGGTAGACCGAATATCACCCCGCGCTGTATATTTTTGTTTATTTTTATATTAAATAAACACTTATTATATAATGAATTTTGAAAATATCAATGTCATTGTTTCTGCGATTAAAAAATTACAACATAACGGTATCAATGTATCTGATAATCTTAATGCTGAAAAGATTCTATGTGATTTTGACTCATTACAACAACGGAAGAACGAGAACAGATTTACGCTATCCACTGATTACAGGTTTATGAAAGTTATCCAGCAAGGAATGTTAAAGTCACTGGCAACCGTCACTGATGATCAGGTAAAATTGTTTGTGCCTCTCTCAAACGCTATTGACAAAATCAAGCTAGAATTATCTCATGGATACGAACAGAAAAAGATCATGAACTTTCGTATAAGACAGTTAAGAGAACACTGTGAAAATACGAGTGAAAATACGAGTGAAAATGACAGCGATAATGATGGACCCTTGACTGTAATTATGGCTAAACAAAATCCTTGGGAAAACTAACATAACCATCATATTTCAGTAGGTATCATAGATTTGGATATGTTTCGCATTGTGGATACCTCATATTGTATCCCAACCATTATATTTCAGTAGGTATCAAGTAATCATTTGGTAACATTAAAAATACGGTAGACTAAACGTATTGAAACCTAATTTTTTGTGTAAATCTTTTGGAAAAGGCAGATTTTTGTATATTTTCTGCCACGTATTGTACCGATTGTGGTACTATGTCAAAATATTTGGCAGCAGAATTAATTGATTCAAAACTAATTTCTTCCCCAGTCTCTGTATTTACGGATTTAATAGCTCTCTTTTTGTATAATTTACACCTTCCTGTGTTTCCGGATTTACAATTTTGACTCTGTGTAGTAACTCGTAAATTGGAAATCGAATTATTAAGCTTATCACCATTGATATGATCAACTACATATCCATCTTTGATTATTCCAAAATAACACTCGTAGGTAAATATATGCGATAAATATTTATTTTTTCCAGCACTGAATCTAAAATAACCAGTATTATCAATACTACCGACTGGTTTTTTCAATCTGCAGTTTCTAATCACACCTTCTCGAGATGCTTCATAATTAGTGATGATTGGATGTGACACAAGCTCATTTTGTTCCATTTATATATAATATTTATTTGTCTAAATCATTGTTTTTTGAAAATCTAGCCAAATAATCTTCTTCGGTCTTTATAGGAGAGTCAGCGTTATATTTTTTATCGTAATATCGTTTCAGCTCTCTGTACTTTTTACCACCGCATTGCGCACACAGTTGAGTCTTTCCTCGCACTCCAGCACTACACACGATACACGGTTTTGGTCCTAGACTCCCATTTCTGACGCATTGCATATGATAACTACAGTATTCATTCACACATGTTCTGTTACACGGAGACGTATAACCGATTTTTAACCAGTGACAATGATTTGGTTGAATCAAATACAAAAGATTAATGTTCAATTAAATATATACTTGCCTTAATTATAATATGGAAAAATTATCCGCGATTGAACCCTACGCAACCAGATTCGATCTTGACAGACTACCTGAGTATAAACTTAGTATTTCGATGCAAGATCTAGCTTTAACGAATGTGGATATAACTAAACGTATCCGTGAGGCTAAGAAGGAATTTCGTGACGATGGTGCAGTTCATACGTGGTCAACATTCAGGATAGGACATATCGTTAATATGATGAATGACAAACGAGGAAAAGTAATTATTAATCATCTTGATAATCAAAAATATTTCATTTTAATAAAATTTATTGTAGAGACAGATGACGATATCTGGATTATTCGTGATAAGCGTGATCCAGTCCGTGTGCAGTCGGGGTGTAATATTGTTCTCTTAAATAACAGATCTAAACCAGGAATACTAACTGGCATAGATAAGCCGTATTATGAGAAATCGTACCCTGTAACTGCGGTTGTCTATGGAATATTTCCGCTGAATGATAAACCTAATGTTGCAGATCTCAAGCCAATGAAAATATCAAGAATAAACTGTGTAGCTGAGCGGGTTACAGAACATTTTACGAACGCGATACGTGGTAATGGTTTAACTGATTTAAGACTTAAAAAAATAAATGACTGGGCAGAATCAGTTAAAGATACCGGAGCGTCTATCAAAGATGTCGCTGAGCTAGAGAAGAAATTAAGATTTCCAATAGCAGTGAAAACGTTAACCGGAGAGATTTTATACAAACCGAAATATACAAAAAATGGAACTCCGATAGATATTATTGATCATAACGCGCACGCATGGACTGCTGCTGTAACGATATTTCCACGAGATAGAACGGTTAAATTTTATGACGGTGATATCTTTGATTTTATTTAAAATATTAGTAAAACCGATCCTGTTTCTGTTTGGTTATTTCAGAGTTCTGAGTATAATCATTATGATCAATTTGTACGGCCTAACGGTGATATTTATCGTACAGAATCTCTCCATGAGGAAATGGAACATCTTGCGCAACGCCTTTGGCGTGAATATACCCCTGATGATGTCATAGTTAGACAATTATTGAATAACTGTTTTACTGTTCCGTCAGTCGCTGCTCATTTCGCTCAGGAGAGAAATTCATGGAAAACGACACGATCGGAATTTCTTGAAGATGTCAAGAAAAGTTGTATAGAATATGGACACGGTGGATTATGGAACACCAAATACGATTACAATGATGTTATCTCGGTTGATATGGTAGCGTGTTATCCTGGGAGTTTTCTTGGATATGGAGAATGTTCTAGATACTTTAAGAGATTCGGACATCCTACACATGACATGACCAGGGTTGCGATAAACGGACCCCTTCCCATGGAAGGACCAGATTTTGACTTAACAGGATTTGCTCACGTAGAATCATTCGAGTTTAGAGAAGATCTCCATGCGATTACTTATACTTGGTTCGGAAAACATTTTTCAGAGCGACGTTGGGTTCCGATAGTACTATTGCGATATATGCTTGATGCTGGATTTTTAACATCGTTGAGAGTAACTGAAGCGATTATATCGTATAGTTCACAGAAGCAAGTTTGGTTACCAGAACCGGACAGATTTAATATCGATGATACCAGGAAAGAATTCCCTGATATTGATGAAGATCATGTCATTAAAATAAATAAATGCAGGAACGAGCATGATGAAAAATTTGCAAAAGATCTTGGTAGAAAGATAATCGGTAAGTTTACTCAAGGAGGATCACATGATCATAAACGAACGTGTACAAGATTGATTATGGACGATGCTGAACTAGATTTTATAATCGCTGATACGATGGAGACAAATACGTTTATAAACAGATGTAATGCTTATTTATCAGATGGAACAAAACTAGGTACCATTGTGAGCTATACTGATGGCAAGTCACCGCAGTTTACTCATTTAAGATCTTCGATGTTAGCGTACGTTTCGATAAATCTACTATCGATGATAAATAAATTTCCTCGTTACGCTGTCAGAGTCGCTACGGATTCATTTTATGTACACAAAAAAATATAAAGATTTATTAAAACTCGGTAATGGTGAATGGTGAACATGGAGAATAAAACAAGAAAATATACTTAGTTATTCTGAATCTGCCGATGTTGAAATTGCGGAGACATATTACAGAAATAATAATCAAAAATAATAATCAAATATTAAAGTCATCTGCACCATCTGTGTATGATCCTGTATCTAGGTATAAGACCGTTTATCTTAATGGGTGTAGTGGTTCAGGTAAAACAACTCGTGCGATTAACTTATTTATAAATAATATCTCAGATATGATTGTTTTAACACCGACGCACAAACTTGCTAGAGAAATAAAGCAACGAGGAGTAAAATCGTGTACTTATCATAGTTTCTTTAGATGGTGCGGAGATACATGGACTCCATCGCGGATGGGTGAAAAATATATACCTAAAATCATTATATGGGACGAGATATGCACGGTGTCGTTAGAAACACTAAAAACATTTCTTGAATGGTTATTGACAAAGAATACTGCTGTGATTATGTTTGGCGATAATGGTCAACCACTACCCTTTGTTGGACAGTCTCCACATGAATGGCTAAAGAATAATGTAGATTATTACGGAGAAATAAATGATGACCATAGAGCTATTGATGAACCGCTAAAGGAGCTTAAAAGATTAATCAGATTACAGCCAGATCAAATACAATGCGAGATACTGCGTAAAGTAATTCCAGAGACAACTATAAATGATTTTTGGATTTTATGGAGACCTGCTGATTTGATAGTCGCGAGTAGAAAGATAGTTCGTGATGAACTACAAAAGAAATTATTTACGTTGCATAAAGAAAAGTTTCCGGATCTACATGTACCTTTGTGTTATCGCCCAGCAGATACTCGACGACAGAATATTGAAGTTGAAATACCAGGTGGAGATGCTGAAAATGTCCGAGTACAAAATCTTGTCTTGAATGATATCGTGTTGGTTGTTGTTGATGTTGTTGAGAGCGCGTTGAACATGGATAAATCGCCATGGACGTTAGGATACGCTATAACAATTCACTCGTCGCAGGTATTAACTATAACTGATACTAGAATCTGGATTGTAGATGATCGTATTGAATGGTCAAATTTAGTCTATCTCGCCGTATCTCGAGTCAGGAGAATATCGCAACTGCGTAGGGTTATTGTAGGTTACGTAATAACTGAAGAAATCACTAACAATATCGATATCAATAAAAAATTAGTCAGCTATAAACAGTGTGACAAAAAAAATAAGCGTGACTTTGATCTTGATGCTGAATTTATTATAACACTAAAACAACTACAAAATAATCATTGCGCAAGTTGCAACTGTAATATGTCATGGCAGCATTCAAATAATAATCCAAGACAATTTACCGTAGACAGAATTAATAGTAATCTCGGTCATACACGTGATAATGTGATGTTGACCTGTCTTGAGTGTAATCGACGTCGAGGCTCTGGACGTTTACAAAATTGAGCTTGGTGGTAATTGCGTATCCTCAGGAATTGCTTGCAATTGTTCACGTACAAATCCACGTTGAGGGGCTGTAGAATCTAGTCTGTATATTGAAGGTCTACCAGTGGATCTTACCACGCTAGAAATTTTATGTGTAGTCACGCTCCAGATATGATCGGTTGCTCTTTTTTACCACCTTCAATTTCGCCAGGTTCATATAAATATCTATCTGTAACATTACCTAATACTGGTTGAGGTTGTTGTCCGTTATAGCTACGGGGTATATATTTTTTTTTTGATCGCATTAGAAGGTTTCATGGAAGTTGCACGAGTAATTTCATTATTCAACGCAGCTATCACACTCGGTAATCTTGCAACCCATTCACGAGATCTATCTTTGAGGTCAGTAGATATTTCCTTTGCATATTGGTATCAAAATAACCGCTCAGCAAGTGTTCGATTAAATCGTTCAACGATTGCTTGATCACGATGAATTTCAGTATGTCCTCGTCTGATTTTAACGTTATGTTTCTTCATCAACGATGATACTACTCCAAGAAATTCTTTACCAGGATCAACTTGTAATAACCGTGGCCATCGTAGACCACCACGTTGATAAATTCGCTCAAGCGCAGATGCAACTTCAGATGCTGTCTTTGTTGATAATGGCTCCGCTTCTTTATATCTACTCGCAACATCAACGACGGTTAACGCGTATCTATACGTGTATTGACGTCTACGTGTTTTAATGGTATCGTGTGGTAAAAATAAAATATCCGCTTGATGAACTTCATTAGGAACGCTAACATCAAAATGCGCATACTGAATTCTTTTAGGTGGACTTAGGAAGATTTGCCATATTGCCTGTTGTGCTAACCAAGATGCAGCAACATCACGTGAAACTTTTGCTGCTTCGGCGAGTTTACTAATCGCTGCTTTACCTCTCCAGAATCCTCTCGGGGAATAATAAACAGATTCCATTATGATAGTTATATAATTAATTGCCAGCCCCTAGCACTAGTTTACCTTTCATAGCAGTTTTTACTATTTACTATTATTTACTGGATACTCTCCTGGTTTTGGTTGATCTTGGTTATCGAGTCTGATATCAAATCGAGTTCCTGGACCACAATAATTATATCCGGGTAAATGTTTCTCACCGGGATATTTAGCCCATGGAGTTCCTGGTAATTTTCCTAACGAAGCAGCAATCTCACCCCCACCTGTCTTTGTTGGAATAAATTTATATTTCTTGGTGCCACATTTCACACACTTGCCTGTAAGTGCTCGTCTTTTATTTTTTGTTGTTATTGTTGTTAATTCAGTAGTAGGTGTAGATACTCTGCATCGAACACAATATAGACTCATATTATTAATAATATGGATATAATTGACTTTTCAGCGACACGAAAACAAGAACCAGTAAAGCACCATCCAGCGCTTCCGAATTCTATCAGAATGATTATAATAGGCCCATCTGGAAGTGTGAAAACGCAATTACTGCTTAATCTAATAATGCGATGGCTGAAGTGGGATAAATTATATTTGATAGCGCCATCTGTAGATGATCAGCGATGTTACGAAGTACTTAAAGATTTTAATGAAAACGCAAAATTGTTGCATGAAGACAATGTCATAGACTTTATTACTGATATTGATGAAGCGCCATCCGTAGATGATCTAGATGGATTCATTAATAATTTAGTAGTGTATGATGATGCTATGCTGGACAAACAATCAAATCCAGCTAGAATATTTTCACGAGGTAGACATAAAAATACAGACGTGATTTACGTTACACAGCGTTATACACAAATTCCAAAAGTGATCAGGGATAATTGTAACGTTTTAGTTGTATTTAATGGCGTAGATAATCATACGCTGCAGAATATTTATTATACTTGGTGTTCTGGGGACATGGACATGAACAAATTTAAACATTTCTTTTCAAAAGCACAAGCTGCTCCCTTTGGGTTTGTAACAATAAATTTACATGATCCGAGGTCAAGATATCGTAACGGACTTGATACAATTTTTGGATAAAAACCATAGCAGCAGAGAGGGTGGACGACAAAAATTAAGTGACCAGCACGTGAAAAAATCAGAAAAAATCTGGTCAATTAGAGAAGTTTTCATTATTAAGACAAAAACTTTTTTTTCAACCTTCGTAAGAACCCTTAATTTAAAGAAAATAAGGTCTCTACAGTTAAGCCAAAAAGTTGTAGGGTCCACCCTTTCTGCTGCTCCTTGAAATAACATTCGATATGTAAAGACTAGAAACAATACCTACTGAACCGCTTGTGACGGCGACAATAGAACCAAATTCTTGGTAATGACGTATTTAAACAAGCTCTCTAAGCAAAAAATGAATTGCTACTGTACTTTCGTACCTTTAATAAGTTATCTATTTATACCGTTTGCATAGATATTAGGTCTAATTTTAGATATGTATCTAATTTTGTATGTAATATATTGTTTCTTCCGTAGTTTTGACATTTCATATATTTTATAGATTTTACTTTTTTCTCTCTGTCCTAAATATGTATAGTTGTTGTACGCAAGTGATTATTTCTTAGTGACTGTATGTGTGTATTTATGTATGTTCGTTATTGACCATAATAGAAACCTGATGTAGGTCGAACCGTGCAGAAACGTTGCTATGATGCCTGTGCCGCTTTTCCTCTCTCTCTCTCTCTCTCTCTCTCTCTCTCTCTCTCTCTCTCTCTCTATATATATATATATATATATATATATATATATATATATAGTTTGTGACAAGGATAATTTGCACGGATACTGGCTCCAGCAAAGCCATAAACCGTACATTGGGTGCATTTCTTACATGCTAAGAAGCTATACGAAAACCCAATTTGAAAATGACGCTATGACTAGCATCATACTACAAAAAGCCAGAGACCAAGAAATTGGACTTAGGACTTTGCTGGAACCGGTGTCTGACCAAATATTCCTTGTCACAAATTTTGTCATAGTGAACAAATTGAACACACACACACATATGTCTGTCTCTGTGTGTGTGTGACCTGCACTATCAAAACTAACTCAATTTGACGTTCAGCCAAAATAGAATCTATCTCCTGACATGTAAAATGTGTGCTTCCAGTATGTAGGAAAAACCGTTCGTTTCAGAAAACAAATGAATAACAACAAAAGCTATATTCGCAATAAAATCAACGCTAAACTCGCAAGCCACTACAGCTTATCTGGTCATTCATTAGAGTCCCTAAAAATGCAAAACATTTAGTATGACCCCGAGTAGACCGATGTAGAACGCATACACGTGGAACGAAACCGGGTACTGCAAAGGAGACCTCATGGAGGCTTGAGCCAACTGCAGTCTTATCAATATTTCAGTCAGTCAGTCAGTTTATCACCCATAGGCAAATCTTGCGACAATATTTACCCAAGTGAAAATATTCTTTAACTCTTTACATTACTTTTTATTATCAAAATTATTTCGTGTTTGATACCCCGCTACAAGATATCCAGACACATTTTCTCTAATGCCTCTTTCACGCATACACCAGGAGATCAAAACTTTAGTACAATCTAGAGTTACAATGCGTTGGTTTTCGCTAAGCATGGTTTCTTTCCTTTGTCATTAACCTTAGCCTGGAATTAGATCAAAACAGTTATGGTTGTCCGTATGACGAACACGTAATAATACAGATTATCCCATTATTAATTATTTATCCTGACAACAACAAAAAATAGACATATAATTTGCTCATTTTAAGACCATATCTTGCAATTGCACCGCTATAAATGTGAGTGTGTGTCTGTGCGTTATTAGCCTTATTTCATCACCGTCCATAAAACTCAATGTTAAGATACTTTTAAGAACGAACCCTCTTGCTTCAGAATAGTCGCGCCTTCCACTGCATACGTCTAACAGTGTTCTTCGTATTGGAAAGTACAGCAAGGAATATTTCTTTTGCATAACAACTCATACTCTTTGTTTTTTTATAATTGCAGATAAAACGAGAACGTAATGGTAGAAAATCTATTCAAACTGCTCTTTTTGTATTCGAGTTCACTCGTGCATTTCATGTGCATATAAGTCATAATCAGTATGTTTTTCTTACAAAGACCAAAATACTGTTCGGTTACTAATACTACTGGAACTTGAGTAGGGGACTTCTCTTTTTCAAACTGATTCTTAAAAAATAGTTGTAATCTTTACAGTATACGAATAGAAAGTTTATTCCATATACAATTCTTGTATTATTATTTTATTCAAATACTAATTATCCATAATCTTGCCTTTGTTCTCTTTCATCTTTTTCAAACATAAGAATAGTCTTTGCGGACATATATGCAGATACACAGAGTTTATCATGATACCATGACTGAACGTTTGTTTTTAAAAAAAATCGCTAAAATTATCATTCTTGACAGTAGTCACTCATTTGTCCTCGACAAGACCAAGATTTAAGCCAGAATTTTATGCATGGGTTTATATTAATGTCCAAAATCACCATCACGGATAATGTTCCTACCATTATTTCTGTCGAAGTAAGTACGTTTTTCTGCACGTAACATATTTAGTAATGTCCAGATTTTTACCTTTCTCTTGGCTTCAAAAAAAAAATGTATATAACTTTTAAAGGCACAAAAGTCAACGGAAGAAAAAAGTGGAAGCTTTCCGGGTCTTAAGGAGAAAATACTTTGCTTTATTGGCTCTGTTATATACGATGATAATTTGTGTACCAAAGTACCTGAAGTTATTGTGTTGCTATATATTGTTTTATAGGCAAAATCTTCCTAATATACGTTCCATGAAAACAGTTACAAGTATGAACCTATACATACAGACAAACAATAAAACCTAAAAACCTTTTCTTTCTCTCTGTATTTTAGTAGGTCATTGCAGTTTGTTTGTTTAGCCCTACTTAAACACAAGGAGAAGGAAAAGTCGATAGCATACCATTTATCCTGACCTATCATCCAGACAATCCCCAGAGTAAATAAAATTATTGAGAAACACTAGCCTATAGTTGAATCTTTTGACACATTAAAGTTAAGCCGCCCGAATAAACCAGTAGTAACCTGCTGCAGACCAAAAAAAGAAATCAAAGACTTCCTAGTCAGAGCGAAGCTAACGCCAATCACCAGCCATGACCACCCTAGCAAATCTGGTGTCTGTGATTATAAAAGATGTAAAACCTGTCAACATGTGATAGAGACCAGCATATTCTCTAGCACTGTAATGAGCGAAAACCTGAACTTACATGGTCTAAACGGATCGTGCAAAACAGAGAATATAATTTCTCCCTCCACATGTAAGATCTGTGGCCTTCAAGTATGTCGTTGAAACTGAATCGCTACAGAAAAGGATCAATCTACGGATCTCATTGGATGATAAAGATGTTGGACAGAACTCAAGTTGAAACAACACTTTTCTTCCCCTGGCCACAATTTTAGTGATGTAACACTAATTGCAGTTTTTTACAACCACAACTGGAGTTCCGAAACCAGGAACGAAAAGGAATCTTACTCGATACGCAGCCCTTGAACATCGAAACCAAGCGGCCTTAATCAAATAGACTAGAAAAAGACAACCACGCGCAATTAAAATCATCCTTTTACAGCCACATTTACATTTACATTTAAATATTTTTTCTCATTTTGCTCATTGGTCACTCACTCGCCTATCATTACTATTAAACAGTGACATATCCGGAATAGAACTGACTGTTACCCCAATTCACATAAAGAATAGACTGTGATGCGTCTCATCCATTTGTTTGTAGATATAAATAGATTACAGCATTATCAGTCAAGCTGAAGCCAACTAGTCTAAAAATACATTTTTAAACTCTGTTTCCATTATAAATAGTAATATAAAATTTTGTCACTTTTGTGTTTATTGTTTGTCTTGTGTCTAGTCTGTGTCAGCCTTTCACAAAGACTCAATTAGAGTCGAAAGCGCTCAGGCTAGTGAGAAACTAGCTTTGCACTGTTCGTTGTCAGTTTATCGCATTTATCTTAATCAGTCCCTGACACGTGCGATCCCTTGCTTGCTGGATCTAGTGCACTTGAGAGGATTATTATGCGCCACATGATTTGTTATATATATATATATATATATATATATATATATATATATATATATATATATATATATATATATATATATATATATATATATATGTATATATATATATATAGTTAGTATTTAAATTTGTTCATTTGTTCATCCTGACTCTCCTATTATTATTATTATTATTAGTATTAGTATTAGTATTATTATTATTATTATTATTATTATCTTTCCCTTACTTTCCCTGTGATGTATATTTTTTCTCGAAATTATATCCGAATTTAAATTGTGGAATCGAATGATATTGCATGGCGATAATCAATGCCTTAAGGTGACCTGTATTCTTCGTAATACATGATGTAGGGCAACAGGCAACGTGAAGTAGTGCAACACTATCGTGTTTGTAACTTACATCAATGCTAGTGTCCCTTGTGCATATTGTATATAGATGATAGGTCCTAGTTTAGAAATGTAGGTAATTAATGAGTAATATTTAGTTCTTTTTGTGTACTTTTTTCCGTTTCATTACTGTGTCCATTTTCCTTTTTTGTGGCATTATCCAAATATTTTGTTTTGTTCTGCGCTTGTAAATTTGTGTGTACGTGTGTTTCTTTGCATTTATTTTTTATTGTCCCAACATAGGCAGCTTTTGTTTTTTCCCCGTGCCGTTTATTGTATTATTTTTATCAGATGGTATTGATCTTTTTGATCACTCTATCGATGACAACAAATCGGAACAAGAGATTCAAGCGAGATTAGATAGTTTTATTGGAAAATAAACCCGAATACCCATCAAAGTTCAATTGTTCTACGAATGTTTAAATGCTAACTTAGTCTTGAATGTTCTTAAGAAAGACCCGCGTGCATTTGAATGGAATTCGCTAGAACCACACGATATCTGAGTAGTTGCTCTTAAGAGGGGCGAGCGACATAACGCGACATTGTATTAAACCCAATCTGCCTAACAAACGATAAACCCTCATTTATAACAATCAAAACTTATTTAATTTCTCGGATAATCAGATGCACGAGCCAAATTTAAAGTTTTCACAACTGGACACTTTATTTAACCATTTCTTGCATTATAACGTCACGTGATCTAAATTTCAACGTCTATATTTTTCTTCACCGATTAAAGGATTATAACAATATTTTTGATTTGCTTATAATGACCAATTAATATATTATATGTACTAAAAAATTGAATATTGATACCAACAACAGGTATAGAGTCATATATTTTTTATTTACAAAAATGTGTACAATAAAACTTTTACTTCCAGAATAAAAGTCTCTACTGGACTTCTTTCAGGTCTAATTTACGACTGCAAAGAAGCCATGTTCATATTCTTCCTATCTGGGCGGTCAATTATGATCATAAATTGTTGTTTTGTTTTTCTTCCACAAACACACAGACACACAGACACACAGACACACACATATATATATATATATATATATATATATATATATATATATATATATATATATATATATATATATATATATATATATATATATATATAAGAAGTGAGGTATTTGATTACGGAAGCTACTAATTCATGAGCAGCCTATAATTCATAAGCAGCCCACATAGAGACGGACACCAATGCATTTGTTTACTTATTGAAATTGTTATGAATGTCACATACTGACTTGGAATATCTGTAATGATGAATAAGGGATATTCAGTCAGTGAACTGAGACGGGGCATGTAAATTAGTCTTCTATTTCTTGTTTTTCTATTCATGAGGTCATCTGTACGCTGGTTATAAGGACAGTAACACACGAAGTAATAGTAGGCTGGTTATAAAGAGAGTAACACGCGAGATAATAGACTACACATCTTGCTTGCATTTATCGAGAAACGTTCCAAGTTTACACCCTGCCATTAGTAGTGAACCAGTAATGATAACCTTTAAAGTACTGAGTAATTATTTATTAATCTGATGTTGTCTATTTACGATACATCAGTTATCATTTTACACCAGAATTAGCCAGAAGTATTCACGTAGAACATGTTTCCAATTTTTTTTCAGTAATTTAATACTCAGACTCCGCTCCATCCAAACTTTGCCCGAACCTTTAAGCCAAACCAATGTCTAGTTTGTTAACGATTGAAAACGGAGTACACTACAATCAAACTTGATTAGTCGACGGGGCTGAATGATCACACCAGTTGATTTAGAAGTAAGAAACAAAGCGGCGACGATGACAATGTTATGTTTTGCATTAAACAATAAAAATCAGTGTTATCACAACTGCGATTTTGACGATGACATATCATTTGGTACATATCACCACCACGGTCACAGAGAGTCAAGATCGCCCGTAAGTGAAAGTCGCTCGGTAGCGGCATATTCAATGTGTAAATAGCTGATTTCCAGAATATTTTGAACGACATCATACACTTACATGGCCAAATTTTTAGTCATGCGTCCTGCAGAGAAATCTACCGCGTTTTATTAAGGACCTGTTCTTCAATCTATTTTGTTTGCATTGATACGACATTGTCTGGCTAAAGATAAGATCTTATGCAACTTTCTATCTCCCATGTTTGAAATATCTCTTTTGGATTGAATTCCGTGGACCTTCAGAATTAAGAACTTCCTAAATCATTTACAAAATTCTGCATTTGCAACAATCTATGACAAGCTCGATGGAAAAGCGGATGTTTATATAATTCACGTCTTACCTCTTTCGAGCAATGGATGACCACGCTGCAAACATTATCTGTGAAGCAACTCCAGAAAGTATAGTTAGTATTGATAATGACCAAGACCAATGACGTTCCTCGCGCGTGCCATTGTGATACAGTTCAAGGAGAGAAAACCAATACACCAAAATGGAAGCTATGATTTTGACCTAGATTGGTTGGTTGGAAGCTACAATGGGGAATAATTAGAAAATCATAAGCTGTAAAGAGAACAGACATATAGATACACTTTTACAGAAAAGCTGGATTTCTATTAAAAACAATTACTGTGTGTGGACTTGATGAAATTATTAAAAGTCTAGAAACGTTAGGATCGTACAATATTTTAGTTTTCAGATCCTTATTTTACAGACCGAAATTACGTTCACTTTAATCATCACCAAAAAATCATTTTGATGCCACTGCCAATGTCAAAGGATGTCTTATATATGAAAATAAAGCAGTTGACCACCTTCAGTGAGAGCAGTAATATTAAGGATTTTAAATTTTAAAAAAATTAGTATTAGTGCTTGGTTAGGTCATATCGGTTGTTGTTGTAGTAAATGTGGTTGCGATAGTACTAATATTGCTGTAGTATGTATTTTGTTTTATGCACATGTGAGGTTTAACATCAGCATATTCATGGTCATCTGGTGCCAAAAGGTTTAGGAATCCAAAGAAAGGCAATAAAAGCAAAGATAAAGGCTTAAATAGGGTAAAAATCACTAAAATACAAAGTCAATATTTCACAAAAATATTGCATGCATTTAAGAAGTCCAAAATCTTCTCAGCTGGAATATCACGGGATGGATCCCGGAAGAAAAATGGAAGCGGATTAGCCGTGTAGTAGCAGTAGCAGCGATCAGCTGCAGCAGTAGTATTAGATACTAGTAATAATGGCCGTTAAAGTAGTTATGGTGCTGATGATATTGGCAATGGTAGTAGTAGTAAGTTGGCAGCAGTAGTAGTAGTAGTTGCTGTTGTTGCTGCTGCTGCTGCTAATATCAAGGACTGATGAAGAGGATGCGATTGTTTTTGAATGCATATATCAATTAAAGCATTTGTGCAAGTCGCGATTAACAGCACGAGACGCTTAAAAACAAAGGATTTTCATAGCATTTCATTTTCAAGTGCCAAGAAAATATTCAGAAGCATCCAGCATGTTAATTTCTATTTTAATAGAAGACAAAATTGTTTTATACATATATCAACTTTTCATAAATTAAATAATTGTCATGCCACAAAAATTTAATGGCACTACTTTTAATCCAACACTGATAATCAATAACAACTCAGGTGCTATCAATCACTCATACGTATCTGCCTCTGTTCCATTTTTTTACCTAAGGACGCTTCACAGTACCAATATTATGATAACAGAATTTCCCGGTGACAAAGAAATATCATTTAACGGTACTTTCTGCCCTATTGTGAAAGACGGTGAATTTTTTAAAATTATATCCCCTGGACCACACTCTGTGGAAGAATCACAAAATTCACTATTGGTAGGATCAATCTTTCCTGTCTCACTTTCTCCGGAAGCATCACAAAATTCAGCATTTGATTAATCTTTTGATCCACAGATTACACAGATGTTGCAAAAGTCTACATTAACCATTTTCTTGCCAAGATTGATTCGAGCCAGATAGGCTTTATCTTTCTTTGCTTGTCTCATGAATGACAATATATCCTTGTTTACAACCAAATACTTTATAGCTCCTCGCCGGAAATGTACATCAGATCAAAGTTGAGATACGTGTCTGTACCAGTTCAAGTGTGAAAATGGCGTTTCTATTTCAACCTGTTTAAAGATAATTTAAACAGTCTTCAAAAGCGGATAATTTGACATTTTTCGAAACGACAATTTTAAACATGAAAGGGAACTCCTTTAAAACTTTACAAGGTTAATGAAAGACAAATAATCTAAGTTGAAATACCTGAAAAACCGCTTTAATTAACTGACAAGCTCAATATGTGATTTACTGATGTAAAATCTCAAAGCAGATAAGCGTTAGTAACTTTTCCTTAAGTGGGCTAAAACACAATGTGGAACTTCCTAAAACGGACAGAGATGGAAGACGGGATGATAGGTTGGATTTACATTGTCTTGCTAACCTTTTTTGATTATAAAGGTAGTGCAAACGCTTGGTAAAATATAGTCGACTAATTGTTTAAGCTTGCCGTATTATTCTGAGGTTTTACAAGGTTTACTGGACTGATCACAGGGAGAATACATAATTATAAGACTAATAAACAACCCCAACAATCACCTTGTCAAAACGGAACCACTTTTTATCAGCCGCCTCCACTATATGTTTTCCTTTCAAAATCTATGCTTATTTATTCATTTTTCAGGAGCTGTCGTATTAAGAAGATGGAAACTTGTTTTATATGAGGGAATATCCGAACAGAATATATCACGCAAAAGACAGCTTGATACATGTGATTCACATAAACTAATACAATAGGTATGATTAACTCGGAACAGCTTCACTCATTTTTACACTGACCTCAGAAACTGGTGTAAATATTTCACCTGTATGCTGGTTTTACACGAAACCAAAAACAGTCAAGGGATACTTTGGAGAAACATTTAATAAGCTGTAAAAAAAGTAACAACCTATACATTTTTGGTGACAGTTTGGATGCACTGGAAGCCACGTTTTACTGGCTGTAGAAAACCCTCCATTTCTCTCACTACTCCAATGTATATACCGCTCCTGTGAACAGACGGCCTTTCACTAAAGTGAACTGCTTATGAAATTAATGTAACGAGTTTAAGTAATTTCTGTGTTTTGTGAGGCTCGGTGAAAAAGAAATCATTGACACTATTCAAATAGTGTCCGAACTGCTTATTTAGTACGCACGTATGTACCAATCCACATACTAGTATCATGTGACTAAATACCCTGAGGTTTAAAACATTTTTTTTACCTCATTGCTAGATACAGGAACAGGTTAAGTATATTTCATATATACAACCGAGCATCTTAAATCGTTTGAAAATCTGATATCTTTCGCTCTTCCTCTTATTCTGTTTGAAATTTATTTATGTTATGGGGATAAAATTGCAGACTACCTTTCCGAAATATTTTCCTTGAGGATACTGTGTTTCCTCGAAAGGAACAAAAACTTCCTCCATTCCAAGCTCTTCCCCATAGTACGTTGTCGGTGTCCCTGGCAACAAGAGCAACAACGTATTCAACGCATCAGCATAGGTCTCTCCAAATCTCGCTGAAACCCTGGGACGATCGTGATTGCCGGTCTTCAAAAAAATGACAAAACTATCATATTTTACCTGCCAATGCAAGTCACAAATAAACTGTATCAGGTACAAATTATTGTAAGCGTTATAGATCGCATTTCGGCATTGTAAATATTGTTCTGCTAAGACTGATCTGAGTTACAAACAACTTCATACAATGGATGCTGCTGTTTGCATAGTAATTTTTCACACACATGGATACAATTATAGGTAACGTAACTGACTTGAATGTAGTCAAGGTACTTTTAATAATATGGTAATGTGTCAAATTTAATATAGAAGTTTAAGACTACTTACAACAAAATTTGACCATTTTCCATCTGGCACATTTCCAAGAAAATTATTAATCATCTTCATCGTACAGTATCAGTGGCATTTATCATTAGCAGAAATCAGGTCAAAGTTGAAGGTCATGTCAGCATCAGAATGGTAATATTTGATTATCTCTTTGATGTTATCAGCGTAAGCCTCAGTAACCATGAATCTGGTGAAATAATATTCAAACTATAAGAAGTACGCATATACATCCGGGCATTATGTGATAAACAACGAACTTTCAAAACAAACAGTATCTCTCATTTTCCCCGTCTTTCGTTCCTTTCCTTTCGAACCCACTCTTCAACATGTATGTTTACGAGAAAAGAACAAAGAAAGTGGAGTCAATGTTCGTAACGTTGATAATATCTTAATTTCTTGGTTATGTGACTAATTCACCGTTCAAAGTCTCTAAGATTTTACTCTGCTTTCAACAGAATAACAACATCAATAAATCTTATAACTCAGCAACATTACTGTAGAGAACGAAAGACACATATCTATGGCGTCAACCAACACCAGCACCAGTCGGTTCTCATACGTGTCCCGAGATCTTTGCTCCCCGCTAGAGTTTACCCGTTTCTCATTATGAATGTGAATTTGGTTCAATATATTTCTGGCGTAAAAAGATAGTTTGGCATTTGGGCACATTTTAGAAGTAGCATCAGGTAATGTTAAACTTTAATTTTCCTGACTCATCATGAGACTAGGATTTTGACTTATCAGTTGGATGTCCAGGTGACTGATAACTTTATAAAGAATAAATCAGATATTTTGGAAACATTGCTTTTGTCCTGTCAATCAAATACATCACAAAACCACGGTCTGGATAATAACTGTTTCACATTACTCACTATACGTGTGACAAACGTTCCAACCATGAATGGCCATCTGTCTTACTGTAGCTGTCCAGTAAAGCTCTCCACTCTGCAATGACTTCGTGAATTTCTGGTTGGCGCTGAGTGTAAACATGCTTCAGATAATAATGGTCATCCTGGTACGGAATAAACAGGACAAGTGTTAGCTTCCCAAACTTGAATAGACTTCGCTATATTAAATCCAGTGATAGGTTTGGAAGGATCGACCTTTTTAAACAAATATAGTGGCAAGGGGAAGAAAGATAAGGCCAATTATTCTGCTTGAAGTAATACCGACATTTTCAGGTTAAGCAGATGTGAGATAGCATTACGGTCATTATGTTCTTTAATGTCTTGTGATACTGAGCGCAATTGGACTTCTAATACTCTGAAAATCCGTATATCGCGAAATATCGTACGCTGGTAGGATTTCCTCTCAAACAGAAAATGTTGCAACAAAGTACATGTAGCATATATATATATATATATATATATATATATATATATATATACATATATATATATATATATATATATATATATATATATATATATATATATATATATACTTTGCTTGTGGCACACTACTAATGTAACGCGGTTTCCTAGCGACCCTAAAACATGGATGAGATCAATTAGTGAAATCTTTTTTCTGTACAGCGTGCCCCTAAGTCCATCTCAGCAGGCTGCAGTATATATTCCATTCAAGTCAGCATTTGATAAAATAAATTTCTATGCCAAATTGGAAATGATAACAATAAGTCATGACAAGATGAGAGCCCAGTTATTTGGAGCAAGTAAATGCATTTCAAATTTGGATAAAAGTACAACTTATTGCAGATGAAGGCAAACGGGAGAGTCTCTGTACAAATTGGTCAATATTACAGGTCACTTTGGCGATCTTTTGCAAGGCACTATGGGCAAAACATGTACCAAGTTTATTTTCAATATCTCATACTTTTTATCAATCAAATATTTTTAAAATGACAACCTCAATTTGCACATGATAATCTTTTATCCTCATATTTCCCTGCAGAAAGTTACCCACACTGACTTGTAAATACAGCAGCGATTTGAGCAGGAACTTCTGCAATGCTTTCCGCCGTCAGCTATATATCATACTTTGAACCGACATTGAAACTAAACCACTTTAGTGTGGCACTGTTGCCTGACAAACTATTGAAATCTTTTATTTCTAAATGACGTGTAAGAAAGGCACTTCAAGTACCCTGCTTATATCGAGTGTTAATAGTGGACGTTTTCAAGAGACTAAAACTTTATTTAAGTAATGTACAACTAATTTTTCTCAGCCATCCAGTATTTCGGCCAGAGTTTGTAAATAAGGGGTCAATTCGTCTCCTTCATTTTGAAAAGGTGAACTAATTGTAAGGTCATAATAAACCTCAAAATAAAATCAGACATAATTTAATAGTCTATTTTACATGCTAATTGCATGAGTAACCTAATAACCTTCTTTAGGTTTCTCTCTGTGATGCATCCAACCATGCTTGAATAACGCGGGGGAATTCGAAGTCTACCATTTATACCCCTCCAACATCATAATCATCAGTCATATTGTTTCTTAAGGGTGTGATAATATTTTCTTTATTGGTTCCGCCATTTCGACATCTTTTTCTGCGTCGTAGGTATCACTTACTGTTTGATTTTCATTAGGGCCTTTGTGGGTTTTAACAGTTTTTTCACTGAAGTTGCCATGTATATTGCTTTATTTTTTTTATTGCTTTCATGATTTGAGTGTAATAATGGGGTAGATAATCCGTCATCCGTCTTTCCATGTCAATATCTAAGCGAAATCCTTCTACCTTTACAAATAATAAATGACTTTATATAAAGATCATATCATGTGACTGTAAATACGTGTTTATGAAATTCACCAAGTCACAGATTTTTATTTTAGTAAAAATTGTTAATAGTACATGAATTAAGTTAATTCAATACGTAACTTATATTTGTTTCATATTTTTAAATCGAGACTATCACAGTTCGGTTGCATGCTAAACTCATTCTTAACCTCTCAGCCAAAAGATAATATGGGATATACCACGTACACTATCATTATTTCGAGACGATCCCGAATTTTTATAACAAATATGGAGTATGATAATGGGGGAAAATAGATAGTCCGAGCATAGCGACCAATACAATCGGAAGAGATCGCTTGATGGATTTTGTACATTTACGTAATAGCATTAAGCAATTCTGAGGTTTAATTAATAGTTGGCGGATCAATATCAGATTAAACATATAAACAAGATGTTCATTTTCTTGTGACAATTTTGGACTTTAAAATAAATTATTTGTGGGACTTTGTGTCTATTTTGCGCAAATCATGCAAGGGTGCGCACCAGCTGAAACACTGGCAATACTATACGTCTATTGAATACCTGCAAACTGACATACAGGAAGAATGTTTTACAGATTGCTTACTAATTTTTATTTTGAAATGTTGTATGAAAACATACAGTGAATTCAAATAGTTGTATGAGACATGTAATTGGATGGGTTAGCGCCTTGATACGGAGAGAGAATGCGACTTCAATGCACCCCTGTACTGTAACTAAGTAACTGCTAGTGCTATAACGAATCACTTCTACAGAGATAAATTTACTTTTAAATAGAAACGGAGAACTTTGCTGGGGAGGAGAAAACATCCACCAAAGAGAGAAATAATAAACATGAGATAAATAATGATGTTTGCCGTCATTGCGCAGACAACATTCGTTCATTGTGTTTCGACCTCTCACTCTCATCCATGGATTGATTCATTTGTTGGTTTCCTCGTTCGTTTGTTCAGCTTTTTAGATATGTTGGTACATATTTAGATGTAAAGTAATGAAAGATATCAGGACTTAGATGTAAATGGAAATGTTTAAACCCACTAAAATGTGATATAAACGGGAGAAAATGAAAACACATAGTCTCGAATAACTTTGGCCTGTCGTTAATTTCACTATTTTGAATCAAATGAAGTCCGAAATGTCAACTTTCATTACGTAGCCATGTCTTATTCTACAATTGCTATAACAGGTTAAGAATATTTAACTTCATTGTCATGACTGGGACGAAAGAACTATAATCAAGACAAATCAGTCTAATTTGTGTCGTGAAGATTTCGTCATTTATTCCTTGGAGAAATAATCTATTTCAAAATAAACTAATATCAAAATATTAAATTTAAAAAATGTAAATAAAGATCTATCTCCCCAAAAGGCCAGCACTAGAAACGTTTCAACTCCTGAGTTGAACGAACAATCTCTTGGTATAAAGAACACCATCGGGAAAATCGACCTGCAAGGGGGGGGGGGAATCTGGAAAGAATACTTTTTGTGCAGAATTTACATATAGAAGCCAATGTTTCTCTCGTAAACGATACTACACACGTGATATTTGGCTGAGAGTAAGCATTAACCTGTCCTAAAGTTAATACATATGAGCTCATTTCAATCAAAGAAAAAGGTGTAATAATTAAATTCCATCATCGGAAATACAAGTTGTTTCTATTCACTGCCGGAGAGACATTTTATTTCAGTTTTTTCACAGTTAATACTCGTGTCATGTTTGTTCAAGCAGTCGTTGACATGATTTCTACTCTATTGACTTCTGTAATTACCAGCTGTAATATTTAAGCTTCCTGGGAATACAAATTCATACCCTTCATTCGCAGGTGATCATTCCAGTCGGCTTCCGTCTGATAACATCTATTGCAATTGTTGAAGATGTGAGGAAGATGCAGGAAATCTCTTTTAGACCTACTGTCCTACACCAAAACAATAATCAAGCAATCACACAATATGTTTGTACAGTTTCCGCCAATACATCTATCCTTTAGAATTACGCGTCTGTGATAATACTTAGACACGTAAGCGTCATTCACATCAATCCTACTTTACATATGTTTATTACAATAGGTTATATTATTATATTACTGCAGAAGTACTTACTCTTTAATAAATCACTGATTATACAATAGTCCAATATTTTTCAAGGAGATGAAAATGATGTAAAACATTTACTAACCTCGCGAGTGTGTAAGGGATTGAAGCTTCTTGGTTCGTCTCTCAAATGGATGTCCTCAAACTACCCTAAATCCGTCAACCCCTTTATCCAGCCCAAACAGCAGTACATTCTAAAACTGAAAATTGTTTCATGAGACGAAAGAAGCATGGATAAGTATGATACAGATGAAGATAGTGTTTTCATTCGTATGTGGTGCCATGGGTCTTGAAGATACAGTTCCCTTAAGGCGATCTGGAAAATGGCAAAGTTCTCATTCAACGTCATTTAATTCGCTGATCAAATTCGTCCTTCTGTTCCTCTTTAGAATGTGACATTGGTACGAAAAGCACCACTAATTGGCGACAAGGAAGCTGATTTGTAGGCATCAATGTATTCTCTGTGAGGAAAATGACTGCAATGTTGTAATATGTCGACATTCCAGCAATCGATTACATACAGTGGAGACGCGATAGGACTGAAAGTAAATGAAAACGTTGGACTAGAGCTTTCAAAGAATTTATAACTAAAAAGGAGTTCTTATACCAAGAAGAAACCCACTCTTCTGATCCATTGCACTGGCATGAATGGGTAACAACGCTGTTGGAAAAGAAATTGCAGCTTCAGTCAGTTCTTAAATTTGACTTTCGACATGTGTCAATTTCATCTAGGAAAACAGAACTATATGTAGTTGTTTTGGGGGATACAACTAAATTTATTTATGTAATACTTACCTGCTGTTATTGTGTTAAAAAAACTTTTCCCTGTTGCTCCATATTCCATTTTACCAATTGGAACTCTAGAACAAAAACAGCATGATCCTAGTCTAAAACCACAGGCAACTTCCGACAATCGTAATTTCATCCTTCTATGATTTGAACCAAGACGGATGGACATCAGAACCGGGAGGGAAGATAATATTGGGCAATAATATTCACTAAAATGTATTACGTAATTAAAATTAGTTTTACCGCCACCCCACTGCCACCCAAACAAGGCAACCATCATTTGTAAATAGGATGTTCTACTGCAGACTGGAGAATGGCTTGACAATTTGTTGGGCAAATACAATTGGACCCAAAACATAAATACCTTCACGCTGGTGAGCCACGGAACGAAAGTAAAATGAGAAGAACGTAGGACGAGAAAGCCAGAGGGCAGCTTTCATCGCATTATCCAGAGAAGACTGATTAAAAAAGCCCAAGATGCATCAATAGCATGGGCTTTGATTTTCATGAACGAGAGATATATCATAGTGACTGGTAAACTCTTTAAAAAGTCTGATGAATCAACATCTAGATCTTTTCTGCCGATATATCTGAAGTAACTATTAATGGTAAATCAAAGACAGTTACGATCCTTTATTATTTCTTTTGATTTAGAACCATAAAGTTCTAACTGGGCAAAGGAGTCTATCTTGGTCATCACCAGGATAGATATGATTCCGATTGGGGATTAAAACAGGAGCATAAGCCTCCGAAGGTAGCTGATATTTGGCTCGAAACACGGCTTAGCAAAGAGGTGAGACAGAATTCTAGTTGCAATCGAAATGAAAACAATCCTTTTCCTCTCACAAAACATAGATTTCACCCGTTATCCTCACCAATGCAAGGAGACAAGGAAGAGGTTTAAGGGTGAGTTTCATAAGGTTTTTACTGCGACCAAAGAAAACATTGAGGTTCCACTTTGTCATTAAAGTCTAGTCCATGAAGCTCAAAATACCTGATCAGTACTGTAAGATTTGGGCCCGAGTCCATCGTGAAACCCAAAAGGAAGGTAAGAATATTGAAAAGGGCTTATCTATGGGACCTATTTGTGGATACTGAACCATTAGTCTCCTCTACGAGAAAATGAAGGTAGTGTACAACTGCAGCTAAAGTGGAAAAGACATCATCAGCGCATTTCCTAGCGCACAACTACAGAAAATTCTCCACTTGGTGTCAACAACCTTGAGAGACGATTTCCTTCTATTCAGCGCGATGCTCTTAGCAAATTTGCTTGAAAACTAGTCTTGGCGGATAGATGGTTGGGTATGGGTCAGGCATAAAGATGGAGAATCTGCGGAGCGTTGTGAAAGAAAAAACCCCTGTGCTGTAACAGCAGATCATTTATCAGTGGTAATTCCAATAGATCAACGAGATCGCTAAACCTTGATCGTTGGATTCAAGGGGACATAGCAGGATGATCAGTGACTTGTAGGTCTTGACACTTTAAAAGAACTTCATGGTTTATTTGGAAAAGTAGGAAGGCAAAGGTATACACTCAGTTAAATTTCAGACTGACGGAGTCCACCGCCCATGCCCTCTGATCTGGCACTGAAGAGACATTAAACATGGAACTGGTTATTCATCCTCGTTGCGAACAAGACTACCACTGGTTTTCTCCACAGATGAAAGGGTGTCTCTGATACCAACTGGTGCAGAGACCATTTCATGAGGACTGCCATATTTACCTTGCCTAGAATGTGAACTGATATTCTCTAAGGCTCTCCACTGAAGTAGGTTCCAGACTTCCGAGCAGAGAGGAGGAACATGAATGACCCCTACACGTCTAAGGTAAACTTCGATGGATTATTGTCAGTAGTTACTATGACAAAATAATGTCTTGTGTGGTTGACGCACCTCTCAAATGCTAGTACAAAGGTGTGAAGGGAATATTCTTCAAAAGAGCAGAGGCCATGCAGGACTACACCATTAGGCTCTAGGTGAGTATCCGGTCTGAATATTAGGCCTTGGTCTAAAAGGAGTGAGGTTCCAATGCATAAACTGGAACTCAGGTCAGAAACCTGTCCTGATTTCTCCACTAACTCAGATAGTAATGAAATTTAGATCATAATGGGATCCAAGTGGACACGGATCCTTGTGAGGTCTCTTCTTTACTATAAGCAAGAATTGGAGAGGCTACATACGAATCCTTCATTGGGAACTAAGTCCATTGACACCTTCAGAGTCCTCAGCAGAGAGAGGTAGAAATGAGCAGACGGCTAAATCATCCAGTCCAGTCTTGATATGTCGATAGAATTAGTGATACTATATCGGGGACGAACATAGGTTGTGTCTTGATGGGTAAGAAAATGCAGCTACACATAGACACGATTCTAAAAAGGGACCCTTCAGTCGATAAGGCCGTAGAAGGCGGCGATGGCCTATGGCCCACCCGTGGTCTAATGGGGCCACGGTAAAGTTATCACTGATGTCACGGTAGAAAAAGGCGACACGGACTACTAAATGCCAGGTGATAGGAATCGTAAGCCATGAAGGTGTTGAACGGTAACATCGTCGTGATCACTTTTCCTAGAACGACCATCAAATCTTGAAGACCGTTTTCCATTGGAACGTAACGGAAACAGATAAAGGACGAGGGGAGGTGGTATAGAACTGATCTCTTTCCCTAAAGATTCCGATGCCCGATCCTAAGACCGCTGCCGAACCCTCGGTGATCGGCGAGCAGAGGCAGAAAACTGGAGTTCGGGACCAATCACCATATCCACTGATCAGCCCTGTGCTCGATGAATGGTGAATAGAGGTGGTATCGATACGTATTGGAATACACAACCTACGATACGGTACATTATCGATATACATATCAACTTGAACATCTGGTCATCTTTCGACGGGTTGAAAAGGTATGGTAGATGTCATTTCAGATGTAACTACATGTCAGTCTATTTCTATTGTGATCAAGACATGTTTTGCAGCGACTGCAGGCAAACCTAAGCTTATTCACTGTTTTGACACCATTCTCACTCTTGGCATAATAACCAAAATACTTCTTTTTCTTCAAAAAAGGACCTGCTACTCGTCTGTGATTATAATTCAAACTCTTCGGCCATTATTGGCTGTTCCATTTTATTGGATGCTGGATACATCTTAGTCTGCACATCACTAGCTTTGAATTGCATCACTGCGCCACATACGTCTTAAAGACTCACTTAATTAGTGACTATTAATTATATTACCATTCCGCGCTCTTACCGCTACATGAGCATACTAGTTCAGAGACAAAGATTCTCTTACTGCACTGTAATACTTTTGAGAAGATAAAAGAAAACTCTTTATTCAGAAACTGTGATCATTTTCATATTTTCGATAGAATTTGGATGGCATTACAGTGTTATCTAAAAAAATAGACGGCATAGGGATATTTAATCGTGAAGGAAAAATCTTATCCTAGTATACAGTCAGCTTCCGATCCATTAACATTTACATTGCACAATTAAAATCTAGCTGGTTATACCCTTCGTACCTTATAAATTTCAAAGCACACCTTGTTTCGTCCGCGCAAACTTGTGACATTTCATATATATATATATATATATATATATATATATATATATATATATATATATATATATATATAAATCAGTGGTGTGTGAAGTGTTAAATTCATGCTCTTCTTAGGCAACAGAGTAACTTAATAATACACGATGAACTGCAGGAGTGTGATGCATCCAAGATACCTGTTAATATAACGGCTACAGTTAAAATAACTCGTTGAGGTTCAGTGCCGTTTCATCTCCTACTTGCTCTACTTTAAAGCCTTTCCGATAAGATTGAAAATGTTTTAACTAGACGATCGTAGAGATTATATTTTCCGAATTCTACAATTTCAGTGAAATGAGTATCGAGAGGAACAATCTTAATTCATTGAAATATCAACAGTGATTTTATGTTTTTGACATTTCTTTCATCAATTACACTGATCCTGAAGAGACATTACGGTTACGCCTGAGCTTTACACCCTTCCTTATCCACTCCACTCCTTGCTCATTGTTTCAACTTGTCGTTCACTATTTGCTCGCCAAAGAGTGCATAACAATTTAATGCACAAGTAACTCGTAATTTAAACAATGTATGTGTTTTGTGTGTGTGTGTGTGTGTGTGTGTGTGTGTGTGTGTGATTTGGATTTCTAACGTAGCTTTAACAAGTTTTCAGTCATATCGCTACGATGTCTGCAGTGTGGCAGTTTATAGTGATGTCTATCATCGAGGCATCATGCCGCAGGCATGTGGCATAATGTCCCATCTATTCAGATTATCCTGACACCAGTCCGACCAGTCCTAACACTAACCTCTTAATGCTGATCGCCAGGCGTGGCAACTGCTAGTACCATATCTTTAGAGGTCTTTGGTAAGACTCGGCCGGGGTTTGAACCCACTACCTCCCGCTTCCAAAGCGGACACTCTAACCACTTAGGCCACCGAAGCAGTCATTAAAATTCTGAATTACTACATGAATTTATTTGTACATAGACAAAGACACACACACACGCGCATATATATATATATATATATATATATATATATATATATATATATATATATATATATATATATATATATATATATATATATATATATATATATATATATATATATAGAGAGAGAGAGAGAGAGAGAGAGAGAGAGATAAAATTTTAATGTGTACATTACCTTGTATTTAATTAATATATATACAATTATATATGTACTGCTCGGAACAAAGTAAGAATAAGTTGTCAACATCATGTGAAACACCTGCATCTTCTCTACAAAATAATATAATCTCTCTTTCACGAAATAATAACTTTCTTGTATTGTTATATAAGCCTTTTATCCAGTCTAACAGTTTATACAAGAAAACAAGCAAAGGATTTGTTATATTCCCCAAAATGTATGTGAGTAATTTATACTTAAGTTATATACAGTAGCAAACAATTAATGTCTAATTTTCTAATTATATTTTAAAACGTTTTTTGGAGGATTATGTGCAAGAGTCTTACTAAAAGCAATCTAAGCCTTTAGTAATAGTTCCTACTAGAAATCATTTAAGTATTTAGTAGTAATTCTTACTAGAAGCATTCAAGGTAGTTAGTAGTAATTCTTACTAGAAGCAATCTAAGTCTTTAGTAATAATTCTTACGAGAAGCATTCTAAACCTTTAGTAATTTTGGATAGAAGAGTGAGAAACCTTTTGGAATGCACTGCATAAAACTTCTCATCTCACCCTGAATCTAGAGATTGGGTTTCGCACAATGTGCGATGTTTTTGTAAATAATTTTACATCATTTCTTATCTTGCAATACAAACTGTAGTGTTGTGCTTATTACTGGCTGTCTCAAGTTTGATTGAAGTCTAATATACATTATTGTGTGCAATATTAAATAGCATTTACAATATTAGTGTAGTCGAGAAATTTATATGGGGTTACACATATTTGAAAAATATATTCAATCCAGTTGTTCCCTCCTTTTCCGTTACAAAATCATTTATAAATGTTATTCCCTTACCTACTCATTTTTCGGCGAAGAGTGTTTCTATTTCCAATTTTTATATGAACATTATATTTATGAATACGACATAGAACCGAATGCCTTCTCAAACTCTATCAGAGAAGTCGACCTGGTATATTTTTAAAGCACAAACAAAAGATTAAACACTTTCCGAATATTTTCTCCCATACATATGTCATTAATAAATCCTATGTGATATTTTCTTATTCCAAGTAGAAAAATGGATTTTAAATGATCAGTATTGCGACCTGATGTAATTTTATAAGATCCTTTTAGAAGGGAATTTGGTCATCGTTTATTTCCCATACTGCTCTGGTTCACCACCTTTAGAGATATAAGTAATTAAAGAACCTTTCTGAGTGGAGGAAAGTTCAATATCACGTTATCCAAAATGTAAAGATTTAACAACTCAGAGTCTAATTTTATTCCAGAAAATGTTTAAACTACTCAACGTTCAATCCATGTCATCCAGGAACTTTGCTGTTACTCATTTCATGAAGACAGTTGGTAGATAAAATAGATAAATGTGTTTATCTACAGTACGTTTTCTAATATTCCTGTGATTTAAAATATTATCAATATCAACGATATATGTCTGTGCCCTATTGAAATATTAGGAATGTTCTTCTGCTAATTTGTGTGTACATTATATCTGTACGGAAGCATAAGCATACAACATGTTTTTACATCTGCCTTAAAGGAACACAGCCTGTTACGGTTACAAAAATATATGATCTAACTTAGGTCTTGACAAAGTCTATTGGATCATTATCTGTCTGGATTTCTGATTTTCTAATCTATTATCATGACTCACTCTGATAATAGATTCTTCATACTTATTTCTCTTGAACTTCGTCTGACATAGTCTCATGTAATTGAAGATTTGAAACGTCTTCAGAAAAACTTGATATACTATGCTTGACTCTTTTGATTGAAACATTGGCAGACACTAAACTAGATAGCCATTTTTTGTCAAAGCTCTTGAACTATATAAAATACTGTAGATAAATGTTTTAAATTTCGTACATGTTCATTCTGTTAGAAAGGTTTCATTCGTTGCAATTATTTCTTATGTTTGACGTTTGCTAGTTTTCGTGGTGTCTGATTAGATGTTGGGCCATTAAGACTTGCCATTTTGCGATAGAGATTCGGGCTTGCATGTTGAATATGGATATAAATTGCCAGTCTGATCCTTCAATATAATGTCAAAATTCAAGTTAGTGTTTCACCTTCAAAAGAAACTTCGTAGATAGGAGCAAACGAAGATCCGACATACTGAACCACCTTTGCGTTTTCAGAAAGCATTAATTTGTAACGTAAAAATAAAATAAGCAAAACGAATTTTCCAAAAATAACAAAACACACTTCCACTGAAAGAATAAGGAGGTGCTTTATTTGACAGATATAATAACTACTTGCTTTTGAGCAGAGTGTAGCAACGGTAAGGACATAATAACCACTTGCTCTTGACCCGAGTGTCACCACCTAATGATGTAATAGTTTGACGGGTCATGCAGGAATATTCCGCCCTTTGTGATGTGCTGTATGGAAACTCCATGGTTGCAGTCCTGCGCAGCTATCTAGAAATAATAATAATAATAATAATAATAATAATAATAATAATAATAATAATCAGCAGCAGCAGCAGCAGCATCTAGAGTTAACCCGTGAGGTATGATGCAACTACATTAACATTCGTGTCTGTGACTCCACGTTTTGAAATATATTTGAATACATCCGATTTATAGATTCAGACAAAGAATTTCCAGTAAGAAATGGTGTTAAACAGGGATGTGTACTGGCGCCGACCCTCTTCTCGCTCTTCTTAGCAGCAATGCTTGAGGTGGCTTTTGAGGGTACAAATGAAGGTATATACATTCAGACACGCCACAATGGCGATCTGTTCAATGTGTGACACTTCAAGGCAAAGACAAGGACCAGGCAATTGGTAGTGCGAGAAATGCTGTTTGCGGATGACAGTGCCATTGTAGCACATAACGCACAGGATATGCAGACAATAGTGAACAAGTTTTCCAAGACTGCAAAACAATTCAGCCTGAAAATAAACATCAGTAAGACAGAATGCATGTACCAATCGGTAAAACTCTTTCAGCATACCTCCTCCACCAACCCCCATAACCATCGATGGCGAGGACCTAGTCCAGTGCAAAAACTTTGTCTACCTTGGTAGTACTATCTCAGACAATGCTAGCCTTGAGAGTGAGATAACATACAGGTTCGGGAAAGCCAGCACTGCTTTCGGCAAGCTACAGCATAGGCTCTGGAACAATACTCATGTGTCAGCTCGTGTGAAAGGGAAAGTATATCGTGCCATAGTGATGTCATCTCTCCTGTATGGTGCAGAAACCTGGATGATCTATCGTACACAGACTTCATGCTTATATGATGCGCCACCTCCGCCAAATTCTACGAATTTAATGGGAGGACAAGGTCACAAACATAGAAGTAATGAAGCGAAAAAGTTGGACATATGTTTCGGTTTTTACCTCCAGGTTAGTACCTATTAATGTCGTTCCTATATCTTTTAAAAATATTTTTTTTTTGTCACTGTTCTTTGTTTTCGGTATTCTTGGTACTAATTTATAGAATTTTGTTTATTCATTTGAATATTAGATTATGGTAAGTTTCTGGGCATTTTGGCTACACGTCATATCGAATAATCAGACACTGATACTGCCCCGAAAGTGAAAGCTGTGATCTATGGCATGTTGCTTTGTTTACTGTGTGCAGTTACAGTTAGTTTCGGTTTAGATTTAGGTATTATTGGTACTCCCTGTAAAGGAAATTGTTTCTTCTTTATTGTATGATCATTATAGTGTGAGTCTATGTGTGCAATGTGGCTACATTGTATGTCATAAATGCTGTGAAAGCTGTGGTATGTGCATATTTTGGCAACAGTCCATAATAAATAATCAGGCACAAATGCCTTGAAAGCTGTGACCCATGCGACGTTGCTACGTGAGTCAAAATGGAAGAAGTACTATAAAAGTTTGTTGAACATAATAGATTACCTTGAAACCGTCCTGGATACATCCCAAGAAAATTCCGGCCATACCACCATTTGGCCGATATACACCTTGCGAATCGAAAGTTGCAATTGGTGCGTATAGTGGAATTCTATGACACACATCCATTACCTGTGGAAAACGAACATCTTACGTGTCAGTTGTCATAGTGATTTGAAACACAGATACGTATATGTTTCTTATTTTCGCACAAAATGAACATATGTTACTATACAACAAGTAACTGTGAATTGATTTTATGTATACAATTACATGGAAAATTATAATTCTGAAATTAGAACCAACAGATGATAAATACAATACAAATGTTAGCTATAAACCATTGTATATTAATGATAAAATAATACGTAAACAATACAAAATCGGAAACTTTCAGAAAATTCGCAATTCGAAAAAAATGTCTTCATTAAACGTGCTTGTATTCCAAGACAAGTGTCAAAATACCTAGGAAACTGTAAATACATTAGAATATTTTCAGATTGGTAAAAACACATGCAAATATATATCTATATATTTAAGCAGCAGGTAGGGTGAACAGACCAGATTTTCAGACCGAAATAAAGCTTCCTACGACGGGTGAAAAAATAAAAGCGTCACCGAGACCTCTAACCGGGTTATATTTTTGTGCGTCAAATATATTTACTTGGGAACCCCCCATGACAGAGTCAAGGGTGTTAAAAAAAAAAAAGGTAACGGTCAAGTGGTGTAATTAAATCATTATTATACCAATAATACACTAACCATGGAATCTCGTACAACTAAACTAGCTCGATAGTGACTAGAGGCAATTAAAAAATATCTTCCTGTCCGTGATTCTGTCAAACAAAAATTGCAAGAACGTCAGGAGTCCCAGGAGTCCCAGGTGGAATTTATAGTAGGTGCAGAACAGTTATTTAAACTGGTTACGAAAGCTACCTTTGGTCTTCTTCCCACATTGGAGCAAACCGCTAAAGCAATTGAGCAACCGCGGCAGCGACTGGCAAAATAGCAGAAAGAACTAAAAAAACAAAAAAAGATTCTAAGAGAACTTCCATGTGAAATAGCTGGTGCTACTTATCAACTACAAACACAATAAATACTTGATAATATTGACCAGATTCATTCTGAAGTAGCCGATATAAAGGATCTTATACCAGAATCAGAACCAGAACCAAGCAAGAGAGAGAGAGAGAGAGAGAGAGAGAGAGAGAGAGAGAGAGAGAGAGAGAGAGAGAGAGAGAGAGAGAGAGAGAGAGAGAGAGAGAGAGAGACGCAGTGAAAGACTTACCTACGTTTGCCTTGGTGAGTTTTGATATCAGAAAAAAAAACATTTGAAATCAGAGTACCATAATGATTCTGTAAGTCGTGATAACTGTTATAAATGGATATTTCGCATATATTACGAGTTGATCAGGCCCGAAATAGTGATAATAATAATAATAATAATAATAATAATAATGAGTACTTTGTATAGCGCCTAATCTTTAGAAGCTCTACAACATTTGACAACACTTAAAAACCATATATAATGATACGATTACAAAAATAAAATCAAACACCACGAAATTAGAAAACAGAAAACATTCTGTAAATATTTAAAGTAAGAAAACATTATTAGGTCTTTAAAGTCTGTTCTTGCAGTTGAAATAGGTGACTTTTCAGAGCGCTCTTCAATGAGATCACTGTGTCATTGCGTATAAGTTCAGTTGGCAATTCGTTCCACGTTGCTGGGCCCTGGTATGCAAAATAACTTTGTCCATATGATTTCATTTTCATAGTGGGAATAATGAGAATACGAGTGTTAGAAGAGGAGCGTAAGTATCTTGCTGGTGTGTACACATGGGAGAGGTCAGATAGGTATGTTGGACTGGAGCCCGTCAGTGAAACGTAGCACAGAAAACAAATTTTGTTTTTAATTCTGGATCGAATGGATAGCCAGTGTAGGATACATAGCAGGGGGAAGGCGTGCTCTGATCGTGTTACTCTAAGGATGATCCGAGAAGCTGTGTTTTGAACTTTTTGAAGTTTCTGGAGTAGATATTGAGACGAACCAGACAGAACTGAGTTACAATAGTCCAGTCTTGAAACTAATAAGGAACACACAAGTGTTTTAGTGGCATCAACTGAAAGATACTTGTGAATGGAGCTGATGCGTCTCAGCTCAAGATATGCAGCCTTGCATATGTTCATGACATGTTGGTGCAATGAGAGAGTACTGTTGAGAGTAACACCTAGGTTTCGTACTGACTGTGTGAATTTAATATTGGTGTTGCTGATATTTATTGTCTGAGGTAAAGGATGTGAATGAGAAAGTGTTTGTGTTGTAATCAGAATGGCTTCAGTTTTATCATCATTCATCTGCAGCTTGTTACATGTCATTCATGGTTTCACATCGGAAATGTACGTCTTGGATGGTAGCTTCAACTTCAGTTGGGTGGCTAGATTTGTATATTTGGGTGTCATCAGCATACAATTGGCGAGACGCTGGATGATGATCTATGACACTTGAGAGTGGTTAATTGTATGGAATGAAGAGAACAGGTCCAAGAACAGACCCCTGTGGAACACCACAACATAGATCAACTGGGCTGGAGTGTTTTCCATTTGCGGACACAATTTGTGTCCTGTTGACCAATTAGGACTTGAACCATAGTAAGGCTATATCGTGAATGCCAAATGCATGCTGGAGACGGTGAAGTAATATATCATAGTCTATTGTGTCAAATGCTGCAGACAAGTCAAGGAGAGTGAGGACTGTAATCTTTCCGCTATCCAAAGCAGAGAGAAGGTCATTAACTACTTTCAGAAGAGTAGTTTCAGTACTGTGGCAAGGGCGATATGCAGACTGTACATTGCTAAAAAGACTGTTTGAATTCAGATGAGATACAAGTTGGGATAGAACAACTTTTCTAAGATTTTTGACATGAATGGGAGATTAGAAACTGGGCGGTAGTTCTTTAAATCGTTATGGTCGAGTGTTGGTTTCTTCAGCAAAGGCGTTACAATGGCAGTTTTTGAAAAATTATGGGAATTCCCCGGATGAGAGAGAGGTATTAATGACATCAGTTAGTGCAGGCAATATTGGATCTAAGCACTCAAGAAGCAGTGATGTCGGAATAGGATCAAGTTCACATGACTTTGGTGCACTCTTCATCACGATTGTACGTACTAAATCCATAGATACAGGTTCAAATGCTGCTAACGGTAGCCGCTGAAATTCTGTATCGCAACTGTATGGTGACAAGTCAATTGAAACTTTGTTGTCAAGTTTATCTCTGATGGTTTGTACTTTGTCACGGAAGAAATTTGCAAACAGGTCCGGAAGGTCGACTAGAGAGAACGTAGTTGGAAGTGGTGTACATTTGTTCCTTGACATTAGCTTCTTAGTAATCTCGAATAGCTCTTTGCAGCTGAAACTTTCCGTGATCTTAGTACTGTAGTGGGCTGGTTTCGTTGCATGGACTATGTTTGTGACATTCTTCTTAGCGGCTTCATAGATTTGCTTATAAATAGTTAGTCTGGTGGAAAATCAAAGCCTCTCAGCTTTACGGCGGTCTCTTTTAGCAGTGCGAAGCTGGGGCTGATCAAAATGTTGATTCTGGTTTGCAAATATCTCATTGGGATTTTACGACATTATATCCAGTCTATTATTTCGCACTGGAACATTTGGATTTGTTTAGACAATCTGTCGTTGATATACATTTTCGAGTTCTTGTGGCAAGAGGAGTTATTCCTAATTACAGAGCAATCGCTGTTATGTTCTCAGACAAAACAATGATGTCGTTGTTTTCACGATAAACAAGGACGGCTAAAGACGAGGAATATCCTGTTGACAGATATTATTCTCCGGGTTCCAGGTGCGACCGAAGATAACTTCGTGGTGTTTACTAAAAACGGTAAAATTAAAGCTCGAACGAATTAATTCTAACACTTATGGGAGAGATTACTGGACGAATCAGAAGAATTGGAGATATTATATATGGTGATCTCAACATGTGTGTGTGTGTGTGTGTGTGTGTGTGTGTGTGTGTGTGTGTGTGTGTGTGTGTGTGTGTGTGTGTGATTTAGATTTTTAACGTAGCTTTAACAATTTTTCAGTCATACCGCTACGATGTCTGCAGTGTGACAGTTTATAGTGATGTCTAGCACTGGGGCATCATGCCGCAGACATGTGGCATGATGTCCCACCCAGTCACATTATCCTGACACCAGTCCGACCAGTGCTAGCACTAACCTCTTAATGCTGAGCACCAAGCGAGACAGCTGTTAGTTCCATTTTTAAAGTCTTTGGTATGGCTTGGCCGGGGTTTGAACCCACGACCTCTCGCATCCGAGGAGAACGCTCTAATCACTAGGCCACCGGAGCGGTCTGTGATCTCAACATGTTTGCTTTTTTGCTTTTTTTGTGATCTCAACATAAGCAAAAATAAGCAAAAATACAATTACCAATGTGAAAGAACCAAAATCAGACAATGATGTGGCAACAAAAAAATATGTACACAACAATGACGCCATAATCAGAACTGAGATCAATGATCATTTACTGTCCACCGGTGATACAATGGCTGGTTCTCTCAATATGGCTAATAATAAACTTACTGTTCTTAGAGAACCAAAATCAAACGATGACTCTGCAACGAAGAAATACGTCGACAATAGCAACATCCCGATGATGTCCTCGTTAATGACAATCAATGATGGATTGGCCACGTTCAGATCTGATTATACTACTCACGTAAACGAGTTTACAAATTTTTGCAGAAACACAAATAAAACCATTTATAAATTGTTTGGAAATCCACCGGTTATTGATATTAAACTCTCTGACATCAAAAAGATTACCGATGGTGTAGTACCTGCAGTAGCGTCTGGATCAGCATTATGGACACCACTCAATAAATCCATCAAACATAGCGCTGAGGTTACAGGCATATACAGATGATCAGTACTCGCCATTGCAACATTTAGAATATATACCACAATTTCACGGCGTTATCCAGTCCTGACTTCGTCAGGCGGATCTTCTGGATCCATGTTAGTAGCACTGGATCAAAACGACCAGGAAACATTCGTGGTAGAACCAGAAGAAAAAGGCGCCCCGGGGTTGTACTGCTGGTGTCTTGATTTCGTATCCAGCATACCACCTACTTAAAATTTAACAATTTATATAATGAATTAATCGATTGATGTCGCAGCGCAACATTTCAGATACGAGCAAGTGTGTTCGTGGCATACCCAACTGAAAAATATCATCGACGAGTATAGAGTAAAACAAAAACAAACAAACAAAAAAAAAAGTACCGCAGACGAGTCGTTGTTACTGATATAATTGTATAATTTTGTATCTGCGGTCATAGCTGGAACAGTATCGGTCATCGGCACATTTTCAGCTACATACGTGATAGCACTAGTGATAGGAATTGGTGTTTCAGTTGCAACGGGAAATGCTGGTATTCTTAATAGCATCGCAATAAAATATCCACGTGCGCGGTTGATAAATTACACTATTATACAATAAAGTTGCAAACGTCAACACGCACATACGTAAAATTATCTTCCTTGATATCATCAGGTCAGGAATTCACAGAAATGATTAAGATTTACAATGAGACAATGACACAGTCGATGACGAAATCAAGAGCTGCAAGAAACGATATTAGACCTCCAATTCGAAAAATAATAATGTCGCAAGAATTCCTACAACAGATTGTCGCTTATACGACTCCTCCAAAAACCAAGATGATATCAGCAAGCTCCACCAATCCCAAGTTCAAAGTTAGCTTTCCAACTGCAATTCCAGCGAAGGAAATGTTGGCATCCGTTAGTCTCGAGAGACGATGGAAGTGCGCCCATGAGAGATGTCCCGGTGGTGGTTGTGCAGCGTCTGCTGTGGCTATGGAGACCATCACGGGAGTGGTAGTCCTTGCTGCACTTGCTGCACTTGAAGGTTTAGTCTGGTGTAGGTTGGAGCTGCTTCTTCTTCCTTTGAGATCGCTTTTCATCGGCTAGCAAGAGTAGCTTGTCCTCGTCGGCTTTCAGACCAGTGATCAGAGAATGTCGCCAGCTGGACCTATCTAGAGCAGCTAGTCCCAGGTGTTGACATCGATGTCAAGGACTTTCATGACGCGCTTGCAGACATCCTTGTAGTGGAGATGTGGCCGTCTGATCGTTCTTTTGCCAGAGGCATGCTTCGAAGAAAGAAGGTCTCTGGGGATCCGTCCGTCATCCATCCGACGTACATGGCCCAGCCATCTGATGCGATGTTGGCGGAGGAGTATGACCATTCTGGGAATCTTGGCACGTACAAGCACCTCGTTGTTTGTCACTCGATCGCTCCAGGTGATCCCGAGTATGCGTCGGAGGCATCTCATGTGAAAGGTGCTCTGTCTTTTCTCCTGTGAGGCGTACACTGTCCAAGTTTCACTGACGTACAGGAGAGTGCTTAACACACAAGCACAGTACACGGAGATCTTAGTGTTCAGGGTCAGCATGCCGTTGTTCCACACTCTCGGCAACAACCTGGAGAGAGTTCTTGATGCTTTTCCAATCCGCTTCTTGAGCTCAGCATCGAGCGAGAGGTTTCTGTTGATGGTAGAGCCGAGGTATGTGAACTGACTGACTACCTCTAGTTCGTAGTTTTTGATGATGATGCTGAGGGGATCCACGTCCTGAGCCATCAGGTTGGTTTTCTTTTGGCTGATGGTCAACCCAAGCTCATCGCATGCTTTAGCAAGCGGTCCATCAGGCGCTGTAGCTCAGCTTCTGCGTGAGTGGCTAGAGAGAGCAATATCGTCTGCAAAGAGCATGTCCCTGATGGCTGCTTTTTGCACTTTGCTCTTTGCCTTCAGTCGTGCCAGGTTGAACAGTCTCCCGTCTGATCGCATGTGCAGGTAGATCCCTTCTATGGACGTCCCAAATGCTTACTTGAACAGGACAGCGAAGAAGATGCCGAAGAGCGTGGGGCAAGGACGCAGCCTTGTTTCACTCCGCTGCGGATATCGAAAGGGTCGGACGTTGAGCCATCGTACTGCACTGTGTCTTCCATATCGTCGTGGAAGGACTGGACCATGCTTAGCAGCTTTGGAGGGCATCCAATCTTCGCCAGGGTTGTGAAGAGTCCGTCTCTGCTGATCAGATCGAACACCTTAGTGAAGTCTATAAAGGCAACGAAGAGGGGTCTGTGTTGTTCTCTGCACTTCTCCTGCATTTGCCTGATGGAGAAGATCATGTCAATTGTGGACCTCTCTGCGCGGAACCCGCACTGCGACTCTGGATAAACTCTGTCAGCAAGCGTATAAAGTCTGTTCAGGATGATGCGTGCGAAGACTTTACCCACGATGATGAGAACGGATATGCCCCTGTAGTTGTTGCAGTCGCTTCTGTCGCCCTTGTTCTTGTTCAGGGTTACGATGTTGGCGTCTCTCATGTCTTGTGGCTCTGCACCTTCATCCCAGCACTGGCAGAGAAGGTCATGCAGGTGTGTGAGCAGCACGCTGCAGCCGCACTTGTTGACTTCTGCTGGGATACCATCCTTCCCTGGGCATTTACCTAAAGACAGTTTCTGTACGGCATTCTTTAGTTTTGCCACAATAGGTTTCTCGTCCAGTTCCGCCATAAGAGGGAGGTTTTCAATGTCGTTGAGGGCATAGTTGCTCACGTGGTTCTGTCTGGAGTACAGTTCAGAGTAGAACTCCACCTAACGCACCATCTGCTTGCCCTTGTCATGGATGGTGTCGTCTGCGGCAGACTTCAGTGGTGCTGTCACTTTCTTCGTGGGACCCATTGCTTTCTTTATGCCATCGTACATGCCTCTGATGTTTTCGATATCTGCTGCTGAATGGATGCTCTGACAGATCTGAAACCAGTATTCATTGGCGCACTGCCATGCTAACCTCTACACTTTGCTTCTAGTAGACCTGTATGCCTGTAGTGTCCTCTGACAAAGGGGGGGGGGTTCGCATGTAATCCAGGTGGGCACTGCGACGCTCTTCTATGGCTGGCATGCGTGAGGCGGAGTTGGCCTCAAACCAGTCGTTGGTCTTTGACTGCTTCTTACCGAAGATCCGTGTGCTTGTGCTGTACACAGTCTCTCTGATGTGATCCCATATCTCTTTGGCACTGCCGTTGGGAGGTTCTGAATCGAACGCTTTGAAGAAGGCATAACTGAATTCCTCAACCATTGCCTGGATATGACGTCTTGCTCGCATCAATGCATGGTTTACCCTCTTGCCTAGGGCGGTGGATCTCTTTTGGCTGAAGCTTCCTTTTTGCAGCACACCAGCGAGTAATCGGTGTCGCAGTCAGCGCTGTGGAAGATACGGATAAGAAGCACACCCTACATGGCAGACCGTCCCGTGATGATCAAGTTCAGCTGGCGCCAGTGTTTGGACCGGGGATGCCTCCAAGACACTTTGTGCTGTGGCTTTGTCTGAAAGAATGAATTGGTGATGCTGAGGTCGTGGTAAGCTCACATCTCTAGGAGTCGCTGCCCGTTCTCATTCATCTTCCCAATGCCAAACTTGCCAAGACAGGAAGGCCAAGAGTCATGGTCGGCACCCACCCTAGCGTTGGAGGCGCAAAGTAATATCAAGTTCTCTTCCTTGGGAATTTTATCGATGAGCGAGTCTAACTCGTCGTAAAACTCATTCTTAGTATCTGCGGTGGTGCTTAGTGTGGGAGCGTAAACGCTGATCAGGTTGACAGGCCCGGTTGTAGTATGGAGGCGGAGAGATAACAGTCTTCCGTTTCTTTGTTGGCAGGGTTCTATCATCGCAGCAGAGAGTTTCTGACGGCGAATCCAATATCAAACACTCTGGCCTCGTCGGCACTCTTTCCTTGCCGGAAGAACGTGTAGTTCTTCTCTCTGAGGGACCGGAATCTGGTCGCCATGTCTCCTGTAGTGAGGCGATGTCGACCTTAAGTCATGCTAGTTCATCGTTGATTACTGAAGTCTTTCGAACATCGCTGAGGTCATCTGAGAGCCAAGTCAGCATGGTCCGGACATTCCAGGTACATAGCTTGAGGACTGGAGGTTTCCTTGTTGGTTTTCTTTCGTGGCTTTTGGTGCAGTAGTTGCAGTCCGCTTGTCGGGTATTCGAGTACCTTCAACATTACGCACCCAGCAAGGCAGGCGAATTGTGGCGGGACGGCACCTTATTGGCTGGGTGCTGCCCAGCTTGAGGCGGGGGGTAGCTGTCCAATGAGACCTGTTGGTCTCTCCCACCGCCGAAACCAACCCCTGGCGCCAATAGAGCGGTGACTTATAACCGGTAAATTGTTGCTTCCAGTGTCGACGCTGTGAGGCGAAGCTAGAGTGTCCTCTCCATGGAGCAAGCCTGGGCAAGGTGATATGGAGAATCAGCTCTTGCCCATGCAGCCGAATCCCCCTCTCCATGCAGCTGATGGATCCAAGGGAAAGGACAAGCCGATACGTCATAGCACCAGTGGGGTCGCAGGAGTTGCCTAGATGACACTGAAAGCAATGCCAAGTCCTCTTAGGGACACCGTCTCCGGATTTTCTGTTGGGGTTTAATCCCTTAGCCTTTCACATGGGAGGTTACAGTCGCAAGGCAGCGGAGGTCTGAAGTCGGAGTTTGCCTTCTCCTAGATGGGCGACCACCCAAGGTTAACGAGCCCCATCTGCCAGAAGCGTCTGGTTTTGGGAGCCAGAAACTCGCCTTTCATCCCTTCTCCAGTCAGTTTAAACAGGTTCTGCCGGGCTTAGTAGTTAAGCCACTCTTGAAGGCCTGGAGCTGGATTTGGTTGTCAGAGACGCTCTCAGGCGCAAGCCATTGGGGGATTTCCAAGGGAAGTGGGTGCTTAACTCCCACTTCCGCCTCCGTCGATAACAACCCTTGGAACCCAGCGAAAGAAATTGCACTAGCACAATTGCGAGTGTATCATAGTTAGCCAAATGTTATATCAAAGTCATTCGGTGGGTTGCAAGCAAATAATTCATTAGTGTTTTCGTATTAAAAAAAAAATGGAACCCCGATTGGCAAGTAGTGAGTATATCTACGGGCAGTTATCAATTGGAACAGATCAACGATGAGTTCTAGCGCAGAATCAAATCTATCACAGGAAAATAATCCAAGATCTCTATCACGGTTCACGAACCAACGTTATCAGCCGCGATAGAAATATCAACGTCTGACTACAGCCTCGATATATATCAGTCGTCGATCCGAACTGTGTTAGGATGGCCAGAAGTACAACCATGAGCACCTGCAGCGATACCGCAGCCTCAACACGATGATTACTTTCAAAATAAACGAATATTTTTGAAACTTCCAGAGTATCGAAAAAAATTCCATGGTCGTATATAAATGCACGAGTAAACGATGAAACACTTTATTTTATTGCAACTGTTGGTACAAGGCTTTCTAAGATAGCAAGAACCATATATACTTACGACAACGATAAAAATCCGATCGTCGACGAAAAACTCATTAAAGATTTTTCCGACGCGATAATATCTGAACACCAACGAGTGCTCGGTGATCTACGAAGTTTATTTTCCAGTATAGCACAATACTACAACGATGATACACATCAACAGATCATTGCAACGATACAACATCTAAACCAAGTAAGATCAGACTTCGAGTTTTTCAATCTGATTCTCGTCGAAACAGCAATTGTCGACGATGATGATACTGATCCTAGCCCATCTCACACGACAACACTTAAGCATTTGTTTCTAAGACACTACCAGATTACAGAAGACGAATTACCAAGATTTGTATTACCCGGATTTAACATCGACGAGCTAGTAAAGGCCGTCATCGATGCCATCGATGAATATTTTTCAGCGGTATTAGAATCATAGAGAAAAATATCACTGCTGGCAGACATCCTCAAGCTCAACAATGATCCATACGGTGGAGGTCGTCATATTTCACCAGGTGTTGTCGCAATCACGTCAACGATCAGAGTCAATCTTGTATATGATGCGATTGATGGCAGCTATCAAGTAGACTTTGAAGAATCCAGTCAGGCCCAGAAGGGATACATTTTATACACATTCACTCCTCAAGCTCCACCCGGATTTTTGATAGTGTTAGAACCTGTTAATCCGGTTTATCTGCGATGTCATAACCCGCTTATGTCACGGATACATTTCACACTTACTGACCAGTGCGGATACCTGCTTGATTTAAGAGGACAATTTTTTAATATAAATTTGTATGTGCGTTCGTAGAACGTCATCGTAGATCTTCATGCTTATTGAGCGTCATCGTAGATCTTTACCCTCGTAGGGCGTCATCGTAGATCTTCAAAATCAAGATTTTGTAAAGTAAAAAAAAAAATCTTATAATAAATAATATGTTTCTGAGTATGAATATCTAAGATCTAAGATCTCACAAGCAATTATTTATGTGGTATTATATAATGTACCAACACGGGAGAGTTTTTGTATTCAACAAAGAGGTAATCAAAAGTGCCGTCAGAAGAATCTTGACACTTCCACATACAGAAAAGTTTAGTGCTAATATACTTATTGATGATTATGGCGATGAAGAATTGTTGTTAAAGCGGGAACAGTTAAATGAGCTGCAGAGAGAACATATTATTAAGATTGTGTGCGATAGAGTCAAATTCTGAATTATGCACATTCTTGCCTTAAACCGCCCATACTCTCTGGGATGTAACCCGGCAAAATTAAAAGAATCAGAATCAGAATAAAACTATTAGAACCAGAATAAATATTATAAGAAAATTTTTATTTTCTCTGTTAAGTCTGAAAAATTGTTTTTTGCCTGTTTTTTGACCAATTTTGTCATTCTTCAGGATTGAAAAGTCAAAAAAAAATCATTGTTTTTCAGTCAGATTTTCAAACTTTTGTGGTCAAAACCCGACTTCCTTCTTTATTTGATTTTATTAGAGAAATTGAAAGTCTTTAGAAACTTCAATAAAAATCAGTAAAAATTGATCAAAATTCAGTAAAAATTGATCAAAATTCAGTTCAATTTTATTTTATTGAATTTTCCAATTCTTAATTGCGTGTTGAATTTTCCAATTCTTAATTGTGTGTTGTGCCGTCCTTAATTTTAAGGACGGCACAACACACAATCTTAACTAACTTAATTCTCAAGACGGCACAATATATATACTTACTTCTGTGGACGGCACAATACACCATAGTAGCATATTTACATCATTATATACAAATTCAAGCTATTTACAGCAAGGGTCTTCTCTTCGTTCAACACATAACTTTAAATTGTACACACTCCCCATAATCAATCCCATTAAAAGAGTTCAAAAAATTAATCAGACTGCAGCCAGATAAAACAGAATGTGAAATAATGCGTGAAGTAATTCCAGAAACTTCTATGAATGATTTTTGGAATTTATGGAATCCTGCTGATTTGATAGTTGCAAGTCGAAAGATAGTTCGTGATTTACTTGAGCAGCAATTATTTCTGTTATATATAGAAAAATTTTCAGATCTACCTGTACCATCGTGTTATGGCCAAGCAGATACGTGACGACAAGATATCGATGTTGAAATTCCGAGGTTAGGGGAAAAACAAAATCTTGTACAAATTATATTGTTTTGGTTCCTGTTGATGTTGTGGAGAGCGGGTTAACGGTGGATTAATCTCCATGTACGCTAGGATGTGCTCCAATGATTCATTCGTCACAAGGATTAACTATTTCCAATACAAAGATTGGATTGTCGATGATCATATTGAATGGTCAAATTTAGTTTATCTGGCAGTGTCTCGCGTCAGAAGAATATCTCAGCTGTGGAAGGTTATAGCAGACTTTACGGTAAATAGTAATCAAACTACCTGCAATGGCGATGATGTAGTAAGAAACAAATTAGCTAGTTATCAGCAATATGATAAAAAAACAATCATCGCGACTTTAATCTCGGTCCTGAATTTATCATGGCACTGAAACAGCGGCGGAATAATCATTAAACAAGCTGTAACACAGTAATGTTGTGGCTATATTCTCATAATGACCCACGACAGTTTAATGTGGATAGAGTTAATAGTAGTCTCGGTCACACACGTGAAAATGTGATGATGACCTATCTTGAGTGTAATCGACCTCGGGGCGCTGGCGCCCTGGAGTCAGTTCACAAAAGTGAAGGCTGTGGTAATTGTGTATCTTCAGGAATTACTTGTAATTCTTCACGTACAATCTACGTTGAGGAGCAGTTGGATCTAGTTTGTAAATTGCAGGTATACCAGTGGACCTTACTACGCTGGAAATTGTATGTGTGGTTCCACTCCAGATTCGGTCAGTCGCTCTTTTTTTACCACCTTCATGTTCACCAGGTTCATATAAATAACTGAGAGTCACATTATCTAGTACTGGCTGTTTTGAGAAGGAGTCATGTCATTGTTTTGGTATAATGTTTTTTGTGATCGCATTGACTGGTTTCATAGAAGTTACACGAGTAATTTCATTATTTAACGCAGCTATCATACCTGGTAGTCTTGTAACCCATTCTCGAGATCTCTTGTCTTTCTGACCTTTATTCAAGGATATTTCCTGCGCATACTGATATCCAAACAATCGCTCAACAAGTGTTCGATTAAATCGCTCAACGATTGCCTGATAGCGATGAATTGCGGTGTGTCCTCGTCTGATTTTGACGTTATGTTGTTTCATCATCGACGTTACTGCACCAAGAAATTCTTTGCCAGGATCAACCTGTAGCAACTGTGGCCATCGCAGACCACCTCGTGGTCTGGGTCCTCGTTGACAAATTCGTGCAAACGCAGATGTAACTTCAGCTGCACTTTTAGTTGATAGAGGCTTCCTTATATCTACTTGCAACGTCTACGACAGTCAACGCATATTTGTATGTGCGTGATTGACGTCTGCCAGTTTCAATAGTATCATGTGGTAAAAACAAAATGTCTGCCTGATGAACCTCATTGTTAGTGCTGACATCAAAATGTGCGTACAGAAGTATTTTAGGTGGCAGTAGTTGAATTTGAATTACTGCCTGTTGTGCTGATAAATCTGCGCAACAGAACGTGCGACACCTGCCGGATCAGCAAGTTTAATAATCGCTGCTCTACTCTTCCTATATCCTCTTGGGCTATAATAAATCGATTCCATTATTACTGCAATAATAGGTTGATTAATTACCGGCAATAGCACTAGTTTACCTTTCATCTCAGATTTCATTAGGAAGCTAGCAAGTTTTTCTCTGAGAGATTTATTTTTTATGGAATTTAACGAGTAAATCATCTTCACATCCGCAATATGTCGTTGTTGTAAATCCTTATTTTTATACGCAACCTCATGAACGTGGCATTCTTGATCAATCGCATTTGTTGGATACTTTCCAGGTTTTGGCTGATCTGGTTCGTCAAATTGGATATCAATAATTATTGCTTATCGCCAGGATACTTATCCCATGGAGCTCCTGGTAATTTTCCCAGTGAAGCAGCGATATCTCCACCTGTTTTATTAGAGATAAATTTGTATTTTTTTTGTGCCACATTTTATATACTTACCTGTGAGTGCACGCTTTTTATTCCTCGCTGTTATTGTTTTTAATCTTCTGATGGGGGTGGTTGCTTTGCATCGAACACAATATAAATTCATATTGTTTATTATATTTGTACCACATGGATATCACGAAAACAAGAGCCAGTCAAGCATCATCCAGCGCTACCAAATTATATTAGAGCAAACATCATAGGCCCATCTGGGTCTGGTAAAAAACAATTATTTCTTAACCTGATAATGAGACGGCACAAGCGGGATAAGTTGTATTTAGTGGCATCGTCGGTAGATGATCAACGATGCTACAACGTGCTTAAAGATTTTAATGAAAACGCGAAATTGTTGGACAAGGACGGAAATGATATTATTGACTTTATCACCGATATTGATGATGCTCCATCTGTGGATGATCTCGATGGATGTATTAGTAATCTTGTAGTATAAGATGATGTGATGCTGGGCAAATAATCAAATTCAGCTCGGATATTCGCATATATCTAAAGTGATCAGAGATAACTGCAATCTACTGATTGTCTTTAATGGAGTCGACACACATCTGCGAAACATTCATCAGCCTTGGTGTTCAGGAGACATGGATATAATTAAATTCAGAAATTTCTTCTCCCGCGCTCATACAATTCCTCATGGATCTATCATGATAAATTTACATGAACTTCGGTCGCGATATCGTGTAGGTCTCCATAAAATTTGCGGTTGAAAGACCGTTACCTTGTTTTTACACCCTTGACTCTGTCAAAAGGGGGGGGGGGACTCCCAAGTAAATATATTTGACGCACAAAAAGAAAATAACCTGGTGAGAGGTCTCGGTGACACTTGTATCGTTTCACCCGTCGTAGGAAGCTCTATATCGGTCTGAAATTTTGGACTGTCTTCCATCGCTGCTTTAGCATTATTGACGATTGTATTTTTTCACCCATCGTAAGAAGCTTTATTTCAGTCTGAAAATCTGGTCTGTTCTGACGAGAAATATTTCTTTAGTATCTTTGTTTCTCTGTAATATGGGACTTCCTAAAGAATTAATAAGAACAATGTATCACATAAGCTGGGTATGCACCAGATTATTGTCTATTAATAATGTCTCTATATGCAGAATTCGCTTTCAATAATTATGAACAAACGAAAGACAGGTTTTGAAACCAATTAGATACACTTTAGATAGAAACATTACATAATTCCCATACACTTCCCTTTTCGAATCTTAAACTACGGAAGACCTCGATATACACCACTTATCACCCAAATGATCATGTATGTATGTATGTATGTATGTATGTATGTATGCATGCATGCATGCACCCATGTATGTACGTATGTATTTCTGCCGCTTTTCTATTTTTTCTCCGTCTGTATTATTTCATGGTTCTATATTTGTTTGTAATGTTTATAATTTTACTTTATTTTCGTTCGCAAATGCCATGATTTACTGATAAAGCTCCATATTTTGTTTTGGATACATACATTTTCACCTTTAATCCAAATAGTCGCGGATCCAACTTTACAGTTACTGAGGACTAATGCCTCTGTGGAGGCATGATCACCTGTAGTACAGTCTGATGCATTGGGGTGCTTGATAGTTAAGTTGTGTGCTGTATCAACAATCGTTAACAACTTGCTGCAAATATGAACTGCTGCAATGAAAACTAATGTTAAAACCTTAGTTAAATACGATGCATCCGGAAAAGAAAAAGCGTTTTATTTTCGAAAGAAACACTTCGAATGCATCTTACATAATATGTCATGTATTACATACATAAATGTTATGTTCGTCTTATTCAAGTTCTTTAAGAACAGGCACGTTCATTTTCTTCGGCATTGAAAAGGCTAGGAAAGTATATTTTCACTTTCCAGTCACACCAAACATTTTATTAAGTCTTTAATAAATGTAGACGATTTTTCTGCAGGAACATGGGATTTTGAACGCTTTAAATTTTTGTGTAAGGTGTAGTTCTACTTTTTCTGCACTCAGCTTTGTGAGTCATTTGAATGTGAAAATATTCCTCAGGGGCTACCGAACAATTTTCTTTATTGGATTATCTTTGCTACACCGGTCGTGGAAAGACTGATCATGGTGTTGGATATGGGTGAATCATTTCCTCTTCAAAATCGCTACAGTGAAAAACTGGCAAAACTTCTATGAGGTTAATAGCTGACACAGAATGTGGTCGCTTTGCTGCTGGTTTCCTATTGGAATGATGCAATCGTTTCATGACGGTGAACATTTCAAGTTTGACTGAACTAAGGTACCTCGCGCAGTATATATACAGAGCCGCTAGGTTAGAAAATGCTATTAATCAGTTATACATTCATTTTGTGGAAAGAGCAGCAAAAACGTTTACAGATAGTGATTCGAAGATACAAGTCGCCCAATAAAACAAATGGAAAGACACAAGACTACTCCTCAAGAGATAAAAGTGAAGATCAGCGTTATGTCTGTTCGGAAAGGGACATTAGGTTAAAATATATACAGAACTTCAACAAATGGAACCACTAGCTACAACAGTAGTGATTACCTGTTATCACTGCCTAGTAAAAAAGAGGTCTTAGTGTCCAGAATGTAAAATAAATGTGAAGAAAGAGAACAAACAGGAGCTTTCAGAAATAGAAGAGCCAGAAGAATCCACTTCCTTCCAAAACCTTATAAATAAAAGTAAAGAAGGAGCAAAAGAATGATATTTATTATACAGAAAAACGGCAGAAGAACCCATGCCACTCATTAACGACACTCCTAAGATAAAAAAGGAATTTTGCAAAACAACGTACTTTAAATATGTTGAATTGCATTCACGAGAATATAATCAAACGGTAGTGATGTCAGTGTCTTGATTTGTTTAATTTATTATTGATAATTCACAAGATATAGGTACGCTCGCTGATTTCTCGAGAAGGGAATTTTTTAATACAAAATAAGATTTTAGTTGCCAATAATATTAGTATGTCTTTTCTGGGAATATATATTATAGGTTATCTTGAAAACGGCCGTTAATTTTTTAAACAAATCTTTGATTTGAGAACATTAGATTCAGCTGCCTTTAGTCTTTTCCATGTCCAAGTCCCACGGCTGATTTAGTTGCTGCCGCTGTTGTAGTCTTAGTCGGTATAGTCAATGGCATCGAAGGCTTAGAATTCTTTGAGGTGAAGATTTCCTTCTCTTGTGTTTCATTAACGAGCCTTCAAGTATTGCTCTTAGCTGTTTTAGCTTCGTTAGAATGTCCCATAACACACTGACAGTTTTTGAAGCTCTGTTTTCACTTACTTGATTATTATCAATACTCTGGGTTATTCATCTATTATTGCTTTCCCTTTTCCTCTTCTTTTTTTTTTGAACACGTCTTATTCGTATTTTGAAACAGTGAAAGAGTTTCTAGCTATTTCATATATTTCATTATAAAAGCGCCGTGTTCTGGCACTAATGGTAGTAATGCAGAAGAAAGAGGAGGAGAAGGTGTCGAGAAATGTTCCGGCGATGATAAGATATAGCAGAAAGCCAAATCTAAAGTCGCATATACAAGGTATGTTTTGTGCGATATATGTTGTCAGAAGGTAAAATATTCAGCTTAAAAGGAACTTATTCCATATGAAGTGTTGAGTTCTCAGTAGACGTGACCTTTGAGAAACAAAGTGAACAAAGTTCATGAAATCGTGAAAATAAATGTCATTATGAATTTCATGACACTAATAGTGGATAAAAGAAAGAGAGACGACTCCGTCAGGCTGTATCAGTCAATGAACGTGAATCAGCTGAACAGATAACTGAAATCAACTCTTAGATAACAATTATCAACTTCGACAGCCTAAAGAAATGTACGAAGGGATAAAATGATTATCTATCATGATGCTTTGGTTAAACATAATTTCTCATAAGTAAAATAGCATATGCATTATGCAATAAACACTAAAAAAGATAATCTCTTATATGAATTACAAACATTGTATGTGGAAGAAAAAGGCTTTACTATTTCTTACCGTGCAACACATCAGGTGTAGTATTTACATCAAGGATATGTTTCGTTGTCGTCATTGTAGTTGCCGTCGTTGTCGTCATTGTAGTTACCATTGTTTTCGTTATTGCAATTGCCATGGTTGTTGTTTGTGACGGCTGCGACACTAGGTTTTTATGCGGATAATATGGCAATTAATGTTTATTTCAATGTAAATTATCCGCGTGACAAGCTAGAAATTAAACATGAAACAATTCTGCTTCATTATGTTATGGTATCATAGGGAACGCCATTACAAAAAACTTACTATATAAAATAGTAACTTCAAGAATATTTAATATATGTATGAAGAAATAAGAATGGATAGCAAGCAGAAGAAAACGTAGTATTCAAGAAATTTAGAATTTGAGAGTTGTGTTATTTAAACTGTTAAGTCTGAAGAAATGTAAGAACACGTTATGGTATGTTTGTAGAATCTGCTTTCTGGTGGTGCTTGGTGTATCAGGTGTTTAAGGTAAGCTTCACAACTTAATTTTATAGTTTAGAATGAAATGTCCACATCTTTATTTTTTTATGTGTTTCTTTAGGCACAATAAGATACGTTTGATACATCATTCGTTTGCATTTCTTTCTTATAACTAAAGGCAGCATATCGTATTCTTCCAAGCTGGCAGAATGATTACATTACACTCACAACATGTTGTTTTTCTTAAATCGTTTATTTCATTGATAATATAATATCTAATTTACCTGAGGAACACAAACAAGGGTCACTTGCTGCATCAGGATATGTGGCTGCAACAGTTTTAGTAACAAAGTATAGTTTAACATATTTAAAAATGCTTCAAACTATAACATGATGAGAAAATAGATGCTGCGGTATGATCTAGCATTTATAAATGCATACGGAATTCGGGGGCCAAAATAACTTTCACATGGGTTGTACATATTTCGTATGTATTAGTGTTTGGGGAGAAGGAAGGATACGTTCATTGTTGTGTTCGCTGATTAACGAACAATTAATTTCTAGATGAATTAAAAATGATTTCAGAAGGAATATACAGATGAGTAATTCAGCATATAGACGATAAACTCGATGTATTCAGTCATATCATTGATAAATATGAAAGAAAAGCAGTGATAGATCCATCAATTGACTTAGCAATAAATTACGAATACGGTAACACTTTCACGAAAACATGTGTACAAAGGTCAAAAGAAAACTGGCACAAACAAATGGATAAATAAACAGTAAACAAATATTAGCTACCCGCCAATATTTAAAGATTAGACAAAAACACTACCTGCTGCATGAAGAATGAAATCTTTTTTGCAATCTCTATTTTGATCATATCTTATTTTGTTGAAATAATACCACACTGAAATAAAAGAGGTTTTACGATATAATATGTAATTCCAGTAAATGTAACCACAAATATTCAATACAAATAAGCAAAATTAATATTTTCAACAATATCTTAGTAATCTGTATGTACAGATATAAGGATATTACAAAAATATAAGGATTTTATTTGAATTAACTGATGATTCTCTTTTACAGATAAATACATTTATTGGTCGAGATTTTGAAGAAATGAAATTAGCCAACTCCACCCCAAAACAAAACCCCAGGCTAAATGAATGTAACTGGTTCATTTGATTTATGACTGCTGAACAAACCAATATAAAGTAGTGTAAATAATTACAAAGATGTAGCGCTAAACTACAAATACAATGACGCTTCATTCAAGAGATCTTTGTCTCAAAAAAGTTAGGACAGATGAATTTTAAACGTGTCCTTTAGAGAATGGGATACACGTATCGTGTAGAATATGGAAAAGTAATCACTTAAATGTATTCTTTAATTTTGCTCTGTTTTAATACATTATTGGCTATATGATGCCGACGAAATGGGAACTAAGTGCCTTTCCTAAGAACATACCAAGGCGGCCTATATCGGTTGGATTAGGTAGGTATGGAATCGGCGACCATTTGATTGCGGTTATGAATCTGAATATCTACCAAATGAGCTACCTTGAATCCTGTAATTAATAATTCGGTGAACATAGGAATTTATTATGTGAGCAAGTTCTTACACAGAATGAGCTAAATCTAAGAACACAGAAAGTGACAAAGAAACTACTTGCTTTTCTTTAAAGGTTTCATCAACTGAATATTTGTAGTCTACTGTTGCTACTTTCATTCATGATAGTACTGTATTGAAATTTAGTGCATTCTTACTGTACTGGTGAGACCTGCAAGGCGATGGACTGAGTGCATACATTTCATTGTGGAGGCCTGAAAGAGACGGGAATATTACTTTGGTAGCGAATTTGCTGTAAAACCGATGTAATATTCTCAAGGTTCTTAATAAACTTTAATGTATTTTCGTGTGTATATATGAGGTACCGATTTGTTTGAGACAATAGGAAGAATAAGAATAAAATTGCAAAAAATAACAGTTTGGAACTTTCCAATTAATTTGAAAAAGAAAATTTGCTATTTTCTTTTTTCTCATCTTCTTGTTCATCGTTTTCTTCGCTTCTTATTCTTCATCTTTTTTCTTCCTTACGTGCAGCATTTTATTATCTTGTTTTATAGACTTGCGACTTCCCTTAGTCTAAAATTTCGAAGACTTTCCTAATAACCTGGTTGTACAAGGGTTGCCACTTTAAGAGTAGGGGGTTGCATAAGTGATATACTATGTTTTCCTAGGCTGTCTATGAGTATGTGATCTTGTGACTTAGTGTACCAAATACCCCTTTTCCAGACCTAACTGTCTGGACGTTTAATATTTTTTTTTATCACGATGGTGCTCCAGGACATTTTCTCTGGCCCTTTAAACACTACACGATAGTTGTGCTTGCACTGCGTTGTTAGTTATATACATCAGGTTTTTATATTTTATACACTTGTACGATGTATAGCGTTCTGTATTCTAGCGTATGCTTCCGTTTACCGTTAATACTTTGGTCTTCTTGTTTTAAACCACTTTCTATGCAATATACAGGCATCACTTGGTAGTGGATTTTATATCTTATTTATTAATTTATTACAACACTTCCTTCTTATCAGGAAAGTGTCAAGATTCTCATTTTGTAATTGTATTGGGCATTTCATGATTACATTAGGCATTTTTTAATTGCATTAAGCATTTTGTAATTGCATTTTGCATTTGTAATTGCATTAGGCATTTCATAATTACATGAGACTTTATGTAATTGCTATAGACATTTTTGTAATTACATTAGACTTTATTGTAGATGCGCGTATCCAACGATGTAGCATTCATCTCCCTTACTCTAGGACATTCTGCACAGTTGAATACGTCCTTTACATCTGCGTGATCCTACATTGTTCATCACAAGGCCTGATCAAGTGCTGCTGTCAGTGATTCTTTCCTCTCTTCTGTCCCACCCACCTGATGCAATTCCAAGTACCAACCCTTGTTCGTTGGTTTTGCTTCCGGCACTGACGGGCGATGTATGACCTCGCCAGAACAATTGTACTTTTTTAAGATACATTTTCTTATGTCATTTTCGTGAAGTAGGCCTTCTTCGCGCCACTTTTCAAACATACATTGAGGGGTTTATTTTGTCTGCCTCACCACAATGTTCTTGTCCCATCAAACTCATTACACCACCCATGTGAGAACGTACGAAAAGATATTTGCATTTCGTTAAACCATATCATTGATAACAGGTTCTCGCCCCAATAATTCTAAACGTTTCTATTACCACTCCCTCGAATGCTTTTATTTTGTTTTAAAGAAATCATGAAATGCAAGTGTCTAAACGATCTTTCTCCAGATTCAGTCTCTTACTTAATTGAACTAAAATCATCAAATAATGAACACAATCTCCAATCAACAACTAACAACTCCCTCCAGATTCAATGGTCGACACCCAACTATCACACACGCTGTTTCACTGTACCAGTACCTACCTTTAGAATTCCTTACCCTTTAGGATACGCAATTCGATTCTCCTACTTAGTTTAAAACCTCATTAACGAAAGTTTTTCTTGACCAGTTGGAATGATATAGTAAAGCCTTCCAATACATTATTTTATGTATTTTATCTTTGTATCTAGAGATAATCTGTGCATATTTTAATCTATGTATATATGACTTATGATATGCTAAAATGTGTATACCTGTATATAGTACATTGTTCATATATGCACATGTTGGCGATAGTTAAGATATATTTAAATCTATTTTAAATATGTGAGTAAGTGTACGAGCATGCCTGAGTGTCTCTAATTGGAACTTTATAACATAACCTGTTAGAAGCATTGAAGATCACATTTATATAGGTCTTTCATGATTAAATGCGGTATGTCCGTTAAAAATGTATTATTATTATTATTATTATTTTGGCCTCAGCCTACCTCTTCTCTCTTGGTTAATATATTCCCCTTTTCATATCACGTAAGGGTGTGTTGCATGAACGTATTCCCCAACTTTTCACCCGTTGGGCGGAATTCACATTATTATAGAAAATGTGATTCCAACTCTTTAAACATTAAATCTTACAAGTTTTAAAATTATGGAATTGCACAAAAATAAAAAATATAGTTAAAATAGAGAAATAACCAATACACGGTATATACTGGAATATAAGTGAGCATCCCATGATGATCCCATTTGACTCACACTCTCCAAATACAAACTTACGAGAAACTTTGCACTTACGCTAGCCTGGGTGTTGCGGTGAAATTACGTAAAAATGTCAGGAAAGGTTGCGAAGAAACGTGACTAATTCTTTTTAATGAAACTCCCAATATCATGTACTAAATTGATATGGAAAATGTTAAAATCTTTTTGTCGTACGTTGTTTTGTGAGAAGGGGCCCCGGTCTTTCTCTACAAGATGATAATATATCTAATCGGCAATCAATCCCTTTTAACAATTTCTATACTGCTGATAAGCAGGTTTAGGTTTATAATAACTTGAGTTTCGTCATTTCGTCTTGTCTTTCAGATTTAGAACCTTTGACTATGTTTGCATCCACTTCTGCTTAAATACTACTACTACTTCTACTACTAACAGCAACAACAACAACAATGGAAGCACGAATAGTCAGCAGCAGCAGCCGAAGTATTAAATATTTATCTTTGATAGTGTTGACTACTAATAGCAAAAAATATGCTACATTTGCCTTATCTATACAAACAAGTAGAGCTTTCATTTCTTATTACTGACATACGATGCAAATTTTGAAGATTGTTGTCTTTTCATGTTCCGCTCAGTAGTGTGCTGTTGTGAATTAGAACAGTTGTACCCAAAATAACGTTGCCGCCGCTCTCATGTTGGGGATCACTAGCTTTTAAGGATACGAATATCATATGGTATTTGAACTTATACATGGATTTGATTTTACGATTTCTACACATTGAGATATTAATTTTTTTATTGATTTAGATTCGTATACTTACGTTGGTAATATGTGTGGTGGTTTCTGCAATACTCTTGGTCTAAACTCTCTGAATTGAGAAAAGATAATACTCGTTAGTATTGCATGTTCAAAATTACGCACGATATCTACATATGCTAGATGGACTAATTAAAAGTTCTCATTATATTTTTTCTCATTAGCAAAACAAGCGCTCTGAACTACTTTTAAATTTACTGGCGATATTACAATCTACAAATGTGATACGCAGAATGCGTTTTTCACTTCCTTGCCGATATGCTGAATCACAACGAGCAACTCACGCACAAAATTCTTGATTTGAAGGATAGTTTGCGTTGCGCTGTTTTAGTCATTTTAAAACAATGACCCACTTGACAATCACGGTAAAGGACAGAAAGTCAGAGGTCAGAAAAGTCATAAATACATATGGGACAGAAAGTCAGAGGTCAGAAAAGTCATAAATACATATGGGACAGAAAGTCAGAGGTCAGAAAAGTCATAAATACATATGGGACAGAAAGTCTGAGGGACAAAGAGTCACAATTTGCGTTATCTTAGTGATAATGCGCATAGGGAACAAAAAGTCGCGGGAAATAAAGTCACCCACTGAATTTTCAAACATTTATTTTGAAAGAAAAGTATTAAAATCATTATATTCTAGTATTCGTAATTATTACTATTAATGATAGCAATGAAATGACGGCTTCACAATCGAAGGGTAATTGTTTGGCAACTGAAGTCTTAAGGGCAAATTGTAAAGCAAGCGTATAACATAGATATCATAGAATATATTTAGGGCTTACTCTTGAGAGGTAACTTTGATAATGATATATAGGAAAACTTTTGGTCTGAATATCTAATTACGTTTTAAACAAATATACTAGTATAATGAAACGTTTTTGTGCTAAATGGCTTTGATTTCCATGGCTACAGATCCAGGCCATTTATATACAAATATAAAACTCCAAGGTTTTCGTCAAAGAAATCATTCCAAAATGGAAGTCATCTCAAGCAACAATGGTTCTAAAACTCTGTTTAAAAGGTTAACTATATACTAGACATGCATTACGTAAGATCAAGCAATGGTGGAAGAACTCACTTAGGTCCAGCACCGGCTGCAGAGGTACTTTGTCCGCTGACTTGCTATACCGAAATCCAGTTCTAGTCCAGCCCCATAATCATACCCCTGACTGAACAACCATGAAACTGGACCAACACGCAACAACATGAAAGAGAAATCTTTGTGAAGTTATAATGCACCCAGCCAGAGTTTTGCAGAATGTGTATCAGCCTTTGCTATAGTAGACAACCTAAAACGTTTTTTGATGCTGAAATCATCTTAATGGACGGTACCATTGACACGGCTTTACCAGACTTTAAATAGATAACACCATGAGCATTCCTTTCAGATATGGCTATATCACTGCTGTTTACAGTTTATTCCAGAAAAAAGTCATTCGCAACATATGAAGAACTTTTCCAGGCTATCCTATACAAGTCTAGCAGTTTAGGTCTAGACTTCAACATTTCTAAAGTCGTCACTGACTTTGAGGACAGTGTGCTGAAAGCAGTATCTATAATAATATTCGACTGACAAGATACAACGCAATGCACCAAACATTATAAGACTAAGACTGTGTTAACGATTTAAAACAAGTCATTAACGAACTTTTGCATTAGCAGTACTAGTGACAACAATGTGAGTATTTTGTTAGTACTATGCACACTCGTATTTTTTTACAAACATCTAAAAATATTTTGGAAATATTACAACATCATGCGACTGTTACTATGGTTATTATGTTAATATTTCAATGAAAAAGGTGCGATTAATTGAGTTGTTCATATAGAAACCTGAAACATTACAAAATTCGAAGGTGACTTTATGTCCCGTAACTCATTGTCCTACATGTAACTCATAATAGTGAAAATTCAAGATGTGGCTTTTGTCCTCTGTCTTTCTGTCCGTGACATTTTGTCCTATAACATCGATGTTGTCCTATAACATCGATGTGCAATTAAAAACATGTTCGTGCTTCTTTCTTGCCATCAAAGAGTTATAGAGATCAATATGTGTTTATTTTATTACTCCAGCACTGTATTAATGAAGAAATGTAGATGTGTTTGTTGGTATTAGGACCAGCAAGACCGGCCTTATGGAAAGGCGAGCAAGACGGTTGCCTGGGTCCCCGCGCCTTTGGGTCTCCGGGCGCTCCAATTGACAAAATCATTAGGCATACTACAGGAACTTCACCGGCCGGGACCCGCTGCCAACACAGCGCCTTGGGTCTCGCAATAACAGTCCTTTCAAGTACAGCAAATGATCGCGTGTGTCAGAGATTAATTACGATAAATGTAAAACTAGTTCTCATTAGCCTGAGTCTGTTCATTTATATGTCCATATAGACGTCTAATCAAAACCAACTGATAAGCATTAGTATCTTATCCCATCAGTTCCAATCTATAACATTGCATTTGGAACATCCCCATAGCCAGGTTCTAAGTATATATATATATATATATATATATATATATATATATATATATATATATATATATATATATATATATATATATATATATCTGCTTCCACGAGGAAACAATCCAAAAGAGATGTGAAGAGTTATCTGAACATAAGAGGAACCGATGTTACAACAAAGACCTGATTGCGGAGGCAACACAAAGGGCAATACAAATCACCCGCAATGATCTACTAAAACATAAAGCAAAGGAAAAGGTCGATAGTATACTATTTATCCTGATCTACCATCCAGACAACCCTAAAGTAAGTAAGAGCATCCAGAAACATTATCCCATCTTGGAATCTTCTAGCACACTAAAGTTAATTCTCACAAACTAACCAGGAGTAGCCTCCTGCAGATCTAAACAACTCAAAGACATCATTGTTGGAGTGAAGCTAACGCGATCACAAGCCAAGACCACACTTGCAAATCTGATCGATATGGTGAATACAGATTAAAACCTGTCAACATATAACAGAATCCAGCAACTAGCACATTTTCTAGCACAACAATGAGCGAAATATTGAAAATACATTGTCCAAACTGAACGTACAAAAACAGATAATGTAGTTATCTCATCACAAGTAAGATCTGTGGCCGTCATTGTCTGGAAGAAACTAAAAAAATACACAAAAGGATCAATCTGTTATAGGATAACAAAGAAGCTGGACAGAAGTTTAGTTACAGAACACTTCTCCTCCCCTGGTCACACTTTAATTGATGTAACACTAATTGCAATTGCTCACAACCCCAGCTCTCAACCAGGAAAGAAAAGGGATTTCACCTGATTCGCCGCCTTAGAGAACTGAAACCAAGCAGCCTAATACAAGACGACTAGAAAAAAACACACACGCGCAAAAAACGTCATCTTTTTACAGCAGTACATTGACATTTAAATATTTTTTTCTCTTTTCATTTTGCTCATTAGTCATTCATTCACCTATCATTGCTATTAAAGGAATGAAATATCCGTGACATAATTTACGGTTACATCAATTTACATTAAGTCGATATAAATAGATAAACAATATCATCAGTTAATGTCAATTAGTCCAAATAAAAAATCATTTTCAACCTTTTCTTCCAGTTGGAATAGTTATGAAAAAGTTTGTAAATTGAACTATTTTTGTGCTGGTTGTTTGTCTTGTCTGTTTTGTGTTTTCCATTGAAAAGACTCAGAATCGAAGCGCTCAGGCAAGTGAGAAATTATATATATATATATACATATATACATATATACATATATTCTATTAAAAGGAAGACTGGAGAGAGAGAGAAATGAAAGTTAGAAGGAAAATAAATCGATTCACAAATAAAAAGATGCAACTTCAATGAACATAGTACCTTTAACTATAAGATAATCGTTTTTCCTACAGAAGTAGAGGTCGTTATGTGATTGTTAGATATATTATCAATACAAGTCAGTGAGTCAGCAGTAGCGTACAAATGCTGCGGCAAAACAGCCGATACAATTTTGTTTCGAAAATGAACAAAATTGTACGTTTGTAAATGTGTAACTCTTGAATCCTGACGTTTCAGCAGACTACATAAAGCATCCGTATAACAAGAATTCGCAACTCATTTCTGCTGCCAATGTGTGTGCTTCGTGAACAAGCTGCTAGCCTATCCATCGGTGCCCCCCCCCCCCGCCAACCCAAACACCCCACTAATCATATCTCTCATCACAGCGAGTTAGAGGGATCCCAACATCGATCAGTATTATCGCCTGTGCACAACTCAGTTAAAATAGACGTCTATATTCGAATCCAACAGACATCGATCAATACTATCGCCTGTGCACAACTCAGTTAAAATAGACGTCTATATTCGAATCCAACAGACAACCACTAGTAGTTTGATTTTTGGGAAGGAATATGGGGGGGGATTATATTTTTGTAAACGCCTGCAGATGATGTTACTTTCACATTGTTAAATGGCGGTTCATAGAGGCGTTTCCAAATATTAAAATCGCTCAACTAATCCATTTTACATTCGCGCTGATTCGATAGCAAGCTGTAAGAGAAGCTTCTCAAAGTTGAAGCTCGTTGAAACATACTAACGCTCGACCATGAGTCAGTCAAGGTTAATTTTGCAATACTGTCAGTAGAAAGAGGTGTCTTTCTATAATTGACTTCAATGGCGTCACAGCTCTGAAAACTTCTCATCTTTAAGTTGATGTGTAGACATATCTATAGTTTTGTCAACAAACAGTCTATAAACAAATTGATTTTGTTAAAATTTATGGTTTCTGTAATGCTTAACATTAATATGTTTGAGGTGAAATTAATGGTCCTAATGTTGAAATGACAGACATACATAAAATGGTGCGTGATTGGCTTGTGTGAATGACAGAATTTAAATGCCACCAAAAGGCATTAAATTGCAGGAAACTCGTTAGAGACAAGGTCACCTCTCCGGGCCCCGCAGAGAGAGCTTACAACGCTTCCCCAAACCCACTAGCCGGTCGGAGGGGCACTATCTCCTCCCAAGAATCTTCTCCTGCTTTGACCCTACGGGCCTCGTATTCTGGCCCTTTGGGCCATCATCGTCGCCCTGGGCGACATTTATCTTTAGTATAAGGTATACGTACGAACACAGACTGGATTTCGATGGGTATCATTGCCGGTGCAAACGCAATGTTGTGGAAATTGTTGATATCCTTTAAAGGCATCTGTAATTAAATATTAAAGCAGCATACATCATACAATCCTCACTTGTATAAATAGAGAACACATTATTGGTAAATTGGTCAAAGATCTTTAAACATATGCGCTCAATTGTTCATAAATATATAAAATACAGGCTTTTGCCATTTTAAACCCAGATATGTCAATTGTTATCCTTGACAATTACTTCTTGCACCCATTCAGAGACGGATCAAGTAAACTGTTGGTGGGTCAGTGTTTCCAAAATTTCTAAAGGGCCCTGACTTTCTCGAAAGGGCATCAAAGCAAATGTCTTGGTATCTATTTATTCAAAATATGCATAAAGCCAAATAAACGTGAGGAAAGATACAACAATAGTCAAGTTTCAAGTGACAAGTGGTTTTACGTTGTGAATGTTAAGTTTGTAGTTTTGTTTTGCTTTTTCTTTTTAGTCTGGGGGGTCCAGAAATACTGACCACCCACACACCCCGATCCTGCTCTGCTATTTACAGACCTAAAGTCTCAGGCATTGACATAACTTTTATTTTTGTACAGTGTGAACACACATATTGTGAAGACTCATAGTTATCATTTTGGTTATTTTTCCAGATCTCATCCATGTTCTTCGTTACATATATCTATACTTTTTAACTCTACAGTCAAAGGGACATAACTACGTAAAGAAGAAAACTGTTGGAATCTAATATCTTCGGCAAATAAATAATATCCATGCCCGAAATGTAACAATTTTCATTTATTAATCAAGCTCACAACGTCTTTTCTTACAGCAAACATCAATGCTGCTGGCACACGCAATGAAGCATCGCACGGCATGATGGAAATATTTTATCTTTACGTGTGAAAATATTAGAATATATTTTGCATATATGAAAACAAGATATTAGAATATATTTTGCATATATGAAAACAAGGGACTTGACAAAATATGAAAAATAGTTCGCCGATAATTGTCTGAATTTCACCCTTAAGTATGTAATGGGGGCAATTAGTGTTTTTTTCTTTTTAAAGGTCATGTTTCGTACATATGTCACATATTTTCACTTTAATTAGAAGTATATGTTTTAAGACATATGTCAATTAATGCCCATTATAACCACCATCCCGGGGTCTACATAAATTTAACACAAGATACCTTTTTACCGAATTTAACACGGGGAAAAAGAGTCGAAAGTGTTTAGCTTAAAAGAGTTGCAAATATATTACGGTCTAACAGAAATTAACATGAAATAGTAGCTATATACTATCTAATACCCCATTCACACAACCCAAACGTATTTTCAAGTCTCTTAAATCCGAAGAAATGTGTAGCGCATAAAGGAAGGGACAACATCGCACATACTATCTATCACATCACCTATACCATCCAGTAACTCATGCACACTAAAATGCTTTTTATAGTGCTTAAAGTCCCACACCAACTACCAGAAGAGATGGATAGTGTGTCAAAGAAGGGGTGAAATCACACAAATATACTATCCATTACAGCACCTATACCATCCAACACCCCCCACACACTACCCTAAATGTCTTCTGTACAGCCTAAATGTTCTACACTTTCTATCAAAAGAAAATTTGAGTGTGTAAACGAAGGGACTAAATCTTACAAACGTACTATCCATCACATCATCTGTACCATCCGGTACCCATACACAAAATTCCAAATGCTTTGTGCAGTGCCTAAAATTCCTTTTCAATATTTGGTGTGAAAAATGTTACAGTACAATAAATCTTTAGCTTAACAATAAATAGATAATAGTTTGTACTGCGTGTCTTGAATCTTGGAAGAACTACAAATATGAACAAATCAGCTAGAACGTACGATTATTCCTGCCTAAGTCAAAGGTACCAATGTATTAAAACCTGATGTTTTGTAAGTTGATTTCAAACTGCCGATAGATCAAGAAGTGACTCTTTTATTGTTCATCCACTTACAATTAATGGAATTTTGTAACCTTGTTTGTAATAGTCTCCAGACGTGTGCAGCTAAACATTACGCCATCACATTTGGGACATAGAGTAAATGTTACCTGCAGTCATTCGGCAATAACAATAACAATGCTATTTTGAAACTGATGAATGAAATAGATAATAACCAATGAATATTTCTCATATAGAATTTATCGTTGTCGCATAAACTTATAAAGGGTAATCTCGTGTTAATTTCTCCTTGACCTATAATACCACAGAATAATGGAATAAAAATAGTGTCATGCTTTTCTGTTCTTTTTACCATCCACATGTGCCCTTCTCTCTCCCGTTTCTCTTCATCTATCTCTGTCTCTGTCTGTCTGTCTGTCGGTCCCTCTCTCTCTCTCTCTCTCTCTCTCTCTATCGCGTGCGCTCTTAATGTTAATTTCCTGTCTTTCTCTACAGCATAATGTTAATTCCATCTCTCTCAAAAATATATACCACTTTAATCATGAAATACTGATAATAATAATAATAATAATAATAATAATAATAGCAACAGCAATAATGTATTATGGTATGTAGCCATGTTATCGTAAGAAATTCATTTAAAGGTTACCCCTGTTTGAACCAAACGATAGGTAGTGGAGTTCCTTACTTTGTTCATTCGATGATGTTTAATTTTTTACACCTTCCTCAGAGTAGCTATTCATGTAGCTGTGCCAGTGACAGTAAATTTTAACCACTGCTTTTTATTCTGTTATGTAAACACACACGCACTCACAAACGTACTCATCAATCATGATGAGGTAAATGGATTTTGGATAGTGTGTATGAGGTATTGGATACAGTCTATTGTGTGATCGATAGTATGTTTGTGCGATTTCACCTTCTTTTAGATGATACATTTTCGTCTGATAGTAGGTGTGGGGACGCTATACAAGGTGTTTGGATTGTGTGTATGGGATGTTCGATGGTATAAGTGATGTGATGGATAGCATGTTTGTGCGAGTTAGTCTTCTTTCTGTAAACCCCACCTCTTTCTTCTGATAGTAAGTGTGGGGACACTAATCAAGGTGTTTTGGATTGGGTCTTTCGGGTATTGGATGGTATAGGTTATGAGATGGAGAGTATGTTTGAGTTTTAGTCTCTTCGTTTACATACTACCCTTTTCTTCGGATAGATGGTATGGGTTACAGTGTACTACAGAAAGCATTTTTGATAGTCTATATAGGGTATTGGATTGTGGAAGTGATGAGTTGGATAATATGTCTGTGCTAATACCCCTTTCTTCTGATAGTTGGTATGGGATTATAGGCACTACACTAGGCGCTTGGGATAGTGTATATGTGGTGTTGGATTGTATAGGTATGCTTGGATGGTATATTTATACTATTTCATCACCTTCTTTTACACATTACCCCTTTCCTTTTATAGTTGGTATCGGATTTTAAGCACTGCACGGGGCATTTGGGTTGTGTGTATCGGTTGCTGGTTGGTATATATGGTGGGCTGAATACTATGTTTTTGAGATATCATTTCTTTATCGATTCGATCATTTTAGTAAGTGTTCATTTGCAGACACTACAAAAGACGTTTTGGATTGTGTGTATGGAGTGTTGGATTGCATAGAAGATGTGATGAACAGTATTCTTGTGCGAGTTAATCTCCTTTCTGTAAACCCTACCCCTTTTTTCTGATAGTAAGTGTGGAAGTACTAAACAAGGTGTTTTAGATTGTGTGTATTGGATATTGTATTGTATAGGTGGTGTGTTAGTATATTTGTGCCATTATATATCTTTCTTTTACACGATACCCCTATCTCGGTGTGGGACTTAAGGCACTATACAAAGCATTTTGGTTTGCGTATCTGATATGTTGGACGGTATAGGTGATGTGATGGATAGTATATTTGTAAGATGTTGTCCCTTCGCTTACACACTACCATATTCGTATGATAGTAAGTGTAGGTTTTTAGACACTACACAATTCGTTTTGGATGGTGTGTGGGGGTGTTGGGTGCATTATGTGTACGGTATGTGGGATCATATAGGTGGAGTGATGGATAGTATATTAGTGCGATTTCATCTTCTTCTTTTGCACAATACTTCTATCTTCTGATAGAGAGTAAAGATTTTTAAATACTACCAGTTCTGACAATTGGTGTGGAATTTTAGGCACTACACGAAGAAGTTCGGCTTGTGTATCGGATGATGCATGGTATAGATCATGAGATGGATAGCATGTTTGTGAGATTTGGTCCCTTCGTTCACACACTATCATTTTCTTCTGACAGAAAGTGTAGATTTTTAAACAATACACAAAAACGTGTTGGATTGTGTATAAGCGGTGTTGGGCGGTATAGGTGGTGTGATGTATAGCATATTTATGAGATTTAGTCCCATCGTCTACACACTACCCTTTTATCATGATAGTAAGTGTCGATGTTAGACACAACCCAAGACGCTTTGTATTGTATGTGCGGGTGTTGGTTATAGGTGGTGTGATGAATATTATATTTGTGAGATTTAGTATGTAGTGATGCAAGAGAAACAAGAACTGTAGACAAACCGCCCACTCACATCTCAATCATGCTCCTAGAGCTAGTCCTAAAGCTCAATAACTTTGACTTTAATGAGGCAAACTACATCCAAATCAAAGGAACCGCAATGGGTACAAACATGGCAAATTCGTAAGCTAATATTCTTATGGGAAGAATGGAGGGTAAACTTTCGGTATATTTGGAACTTGCACCATACCAGTGGATACGTATCATCAATAAAATTCACGACAGAAGCCTCCAACTCAAGCCACGTTTTCCTGGACACAACAATCAGACCAGTAAACAACAAATTCCATACAGACATCTACTCAAAACTATATGATAAACATCAATATCTTCTCCCAACCAGATGTCATCCAAAATATTGCATTCGGAACATCCCATATAGCCAGGCACTGAGGCAGAATCTGCTCCGACGATAAAACATTCCAAAACAGATCTGATGAGTTATCTGAACATTTTATTAACGAAGGCGACCTAAAAGACCTGATAGAGGAAGCATCCCAAAGGACTAAACAAATAAACCGTGATGACCTACTAAAATAGAGAGAAGGAAAAAGTTGACCGGATACCATTTACCCTGACCTACCTTCCAGACAACCTTAAAGTATGCAAAATCATCCGGAAACGCTGGCCCATCGTGGAATCGTGTGACACATTCAAATTAATCCTCCGGAAAAAAAAAACCCACAAAGACATCCTAGTCAGGGCGAAGCTAACGCCAATCATTCACCAAGACCAACCTAGTAAATTTGGCCCCTGTGGCGATAAAAGGTGCAAAACCTGTTAACATATAATAGGGATCAGCACATTTTCTATCACAACAACTAGCGAAAAGCTGAACTTACATGGTGCAAAGAGAACGTTCAAAACAGAGAATGTAATTTATCTCAACCCATGTAATATCTGTAGCATTCAGTATGTCGGAGAAACTGAAAGGTTACGCAACAAGATCAATCTTCACAGGTCTGAATGAAAACAAAAAAAAGCTGTAAAGAAATCCATTTGCAGAATGCTTCTTTTCCCATGGCCACACTTTCAGTGATGTAACACTTATTGCAATTGCTTACAATCCCAACTGGAGTTCCGAAACCGGGAATGAAAAGGAATCGCAAGGGATTTGCCGCCTTAGAACATTGAAACCAAGCGTTTTAAACCAAGAAGATTAGATAAAGACAACCACGCACAAACATAATCATAGTCTGTTGCAGCCGTCACACTTTCATTTAAATAATTATTTCAATTTGCATATTAGTTTCCCAATAACCTAGAATTACTACAAAAGCAATGGAATATCCGGGATAAAATTTGCCGTTAAGCAGATTTACACAAGAAAAAAGATAGCGATATGACTCATTGATTTCTAGGTCAATAGAAAATCTTTTTCAGCTTCAGCATCAAGTTGAAGCCAAAAAGTTGAAACATCAAAAATTTCAAGCTGTTATTCCTGTAGAACTAATCGTGTAAAATTTTGTTAACCTTAACGCTTTTTCTGTTTTGTCTTGTTTTGATATTTGCAGCTGGGGTTTTTTTTGTCTTGTCCCGGTTTTGTAATTGTATTTGAAAAAGACCCATTTATAGTCGAAAGGGCTTGGAATATCAATTGTGTCCTTAGCTGCGACTCGGGGCTAAATTCCTGATTAGTGATAGATGCAAGATCATATATCAGTTTCATATGTGACTTCTTTTCTTGCTGAAGAGTGGTACCCATGTATGTTAGCTTCATATCGAACTTTTTAAAGTTTTTTGGCAGGTATTGCACATTCTGATGTTAGGACCTTTTACATCGCTTCCCAAGGAAGCCAGTTTGGAAACGAAATACGTGTCGCGAAACATTACAACTTGGGGGAACTACTACTCCAGGTGTCGTGACTGTTCGTCTTAAACTAAAGGGGAAGGAAATGGCGTGACGGATGAACGAACGAATGGAAATACAGTTGGAGAATATTGCAGTATCACCGACGGATTCAAGAAAGAATGTAGTCCTACAAAGTAAGACGTAATACATGTTATTCGTGTTTTGGTGCTTGTGTAGCGTGTTTCGATGTTGAATGACATCGGAAGGAGCATCCAAATTTACAAGAATATCTCACATACTTGGCAGCACATATTTAAGCTTTTCTAGAAATAATAGTGATGTTGATTTAGGCGGACTTTACTTTGATATCTTTCTTCGAATAAATTCAAATTTTCGCACAAGCAAATGGACGTGTTTTGAAGTTTCGTTGACCTACATTTCAGTTCGAATGCGATGGAAACCAAGGATGCCGAAATTGGTTAAAAGTATGATACATATCTTGAACGAAACGAAGCTATAAACCCTTTCTTCAATATTAGTATATATTTATTCATGTCGTTAAAGAAACATTGTTCAACCGACTCCGACTTTCCCATTGCCGGCTTCCATTGCATTCCAACCAGCTGAACGAAACATGAAAATGCGTCCATTTGCTATTGTCAGGTTTTGATTCCATCAGTATAAAGACAACAAATTAGGTATTATGAATTAGATTTAAGTTTTTGGAAGAGTGTTGATATGGGCTGCTAACTGTTTGAAATATTCTTGAAAATGTTACCTCTTGGTCTCCAGTCAATCGACTTTGAAGGTGTTACACGAAGCAGTTATTTAGGCAGGAAGATGTAGCACCAAAACAAAAATATCATATGATCCGTCCTACTTTGTATAGAACTACGAATGAATGGTGATAACGAACACAAATCACGTAGTCTTTGTTCTTTCTTGCCATATCTGGAAATATGTCAGTGACAACATAACAGCTACACGTGTGTATCAACAGATTTTTATTAAACAAATAATGCACCATATTTGAGTCGTAAGTATGTGAAACGCAAAAACTACACGTGCACATCCATATACAAGTTTATAGTATCAGATTTATATTTTCTTCTTGGAAACATTTCCAGTCTTTAACAGAATGGTTTTAGTTCTAAACTTTGAAGATGAGATACAGGGCACAACGCTAACATAGGTTTGAAGGACATTGATGCAGGCAAATCTTTCCTTTATCTTTTCTAATCACGAAATAAAAGTTTTATTTATTTAAATGACAAGTAATATCACTTCAATTTATTCTGACCTTGTTTCAGGGACATAATAGTCGTTTATGGTGGAGCCTTTGTTAAGAGAATTACTGACTTCAGTTTGACGAAAACCAGAGATTGTACTATACAATGCTGGTATATATTTTCAGGACTTTAAGGTATAGACCTATACATCTGAATACTGGTGTGCTTCATGGTATGAAAATAATGAATTCTTATGACTGCTGAACGTATCATGCTATATAATGAACGATTCTTACAGCTCATGTGGTCGATGACTTTCTTTCCACATTGCTCATTTCCTCCGAGCATGTCTGCAAGGTAACTCCACACTACAATGAAATCAAAAAGCATAAATTTAAAGTTTAAGCAATGGTATATATATATATATATATATATATATATATATATATATATATATATATATAGATAGATAGATAGATAGATAGATAGATAGATATTTCTCATGCGGGAAATAGAAGCGATCAGAATAACTTTGAAATGTTAACTAAATAAAGGCGTTGCCTTCAACATATTTTCGTTTTCACATAATAGTGATGTAAATAGTTGTTTCTTTATGGGGGCGACATCCAGTATTACAAAACTCAAGGATGGCTAAATTCTGTCCTGTTATTGCAGTACATTGAACCGACCACACATGTAATTGTCGACTTATATTGTGGAAGAAATTATGTTAAATATTTTGTTTTGATTTATTTGCGCGGTGTGATGTTTATTTATATTTCAAAGTGTACCGACACACCGTCTGGGTAACCATGTTAACCTTTTAGAACAAATAGAGATGTATTCAACTGAGAACTTACTGCTATTCACACTAACGCACTGCTCTGGATGTAAACCCAACATGTATAGGTCTGTAAAAGACATAAAAGTGTAATTCATTGAAGTAGTTGCATATTAAACTCAATGTCTACATAAATATTGATTCCGACCGCCAGATGAGTAAAGAAACAATTACGGTTGTTTATTCAGTCCATGTAGGTTATGTAGTCTTTAAGCTATTTCAACCAATAACCATGGTGCCATTAACTCGTGGAGTGTGATACAAGCTTCAGAAAAAAAACATTGTTTACATCAGATAACTCTGTGCAATAATATGTATTGAAAATTAACATTATATTTTCTATTTAGAATTCAGCGGTAGCTAGGTGAGAGCGTTTATGAGAAGGCCACAAAAGATACATAGCATTATTTAAATTTGCTCTGAAAATATAATAGTTATAATCGTATAGGTATTTTGAACCAACTTCAATATATATTATTTTATTTCCTCCGATTATACGAGAAGAAGTCAATTTGTGTCAACTCGATATACATGTTATGATATAAATATGGCAGGGTATATAGTGCAAGAATGTTTTCTCTCTATAACTATTCGTATCTGATCTTCATGTCCTTTGTAAAGTATGTGTAAAGTAAACAGCAGTAACTAATGGATAAACTGCAATACGTATATGTGATTCACAGTCCAGATCCTCTGCATTATTGCCGAACACTGATATTTACGCTCTTATATTTGTTTCAGCATAACCGTATCGGGCGCAAAAGGTATAAATTAAATAAAATTGATTATTACGTACACTTATATGAATCGTACTGTAAACAATAGTCAGTCAGGAGAGAGTCTGGAGGCATAATACTTGCTGTAACCGAAACTGGTCCTTGTCGTAAACCGGATCCTGAAAAAAAAAAAAAAATTCTCATGGTACATGATCGTATGTTGAAAAGATTATATATAAAAAGTTCAACCAATGTCATATTGTCTTCTCTGAATGAAATTGTATATGCTCAGTTAAAACCTATTGATCGATACGGAAGATGGCACCATTTGGATTCGGTAACATCGTAAAGGTACATTTAAACAAACACAAATGTTCCTTAGTAGGGATGATCAGCCCAACTTCTGCTGCCATTTACGTGCAGACACGCGTGACAATTAGGCACGCAGTTGTTTCCATTTTTTAGTTAATAAACATATTTAGTGCTTAATTATGTATTTTTTTTAAAAAAATGATTTCGTAACGAATTCATGTTTTCATACTGTAAACAGCTTAAGTTATTTGTTAGCAAATGTATTGAAATGCTGTACAATGGCATGTGGATCATATAACTCTATAGAACTGAGGGTCATTTTAGCCTTAATTTAGTCCTGCTAAGTAGATTCCTTTAAGTGAGGTAGATTTTGATCAAATTGCTGCTCGTCACATTGGGAACAGTTTGACCATTTCTGATGTTCAAACATGGAGAACAAATTTTCTACGTCGTGCGTATTGGTTATAAATTGCGAAGTTTATTTTTCAGTGTGTAAATGCTAACGATAGAAGAGCTGAACTTTAACCACTTCTTGTTTCTATTGACTAAGAAGAGCTTCTAGGTGACGACAACTTGTAGAATATTGTAGCTGTTAAACAAAAATGTGCCTAACCTACAACCAGAACTTTTCAACAATAAACATTGGATCTTTCCATTGAAACAGTCTCCAAAAATAACTTCTAATAATGAATATTTCTTTAAAAACATTAGATATGACTAAGAGTAACTGTTTAAATATTAGAACGTTGGAAAAGAAAAAGTTGAAAACACATCAACACTAAATGCACAGAATAGGAATATCATGTGGATGAAACAAAATGCAATTAAATGCTTGACAGTTACCGATCAAAAATTTCATTTCTACCAGTAAAAGTGAAACGCTTTGCTGAAAATAACAGTTAAAGGAACATAAAATTCAAATACTCTTTTTGCCGACCAAAAGCACAATTTGTCAGAGAGAAGAACCAGGACTGAATTCTCTCCCATTTCAAATTAGAATATTTATAAGCACAAATATGCGTGATCGGCATGTGGATATATTTATAATTACTTTAATAATTCCGTAAAGAAGATTGCATAATATCGATCGTAATAAAAATAAATTATGAATTCCTATATAAAATGTATAAACTCCAGACTATTAATTACCTGTGTTGATAGTATGACAGGAACAGTAATTCGGCAGTCTGTGAAATGTATCTAAAAATATATTACATAGTTTATGAAGCTAAAGGACAGAAAAAGAAGATATCTTGAATAAAATGAGCAGTTTGAACTCTAAAAGTAAAGAGAAAGAGACTGGAGTGGGAGGGAGGAAGAGACAGAAGCAACTGTACACTAAAAAGACGTTATAATCAAATAAACGGAAGATGTATGTTTAAATGAGAGAACACTCTGATAACTATATTAATAAAACGCACTGCAAGGCAGAAAACATTTATAACATCGTTATTTTTATATACTTTCATATAAGCATGTCTTTATCAAATTTAATACGGTATTTCAATTGAAAAAGCATCAGCAGCCGAAAACAAACAGATTGAGCTTTGACAGATTTGTTAGCAACAAAACCGTATTTATTCGGTTATAAGTTGAGTCCAACTGCCAACAACATATACTTTGATCTGCCGTTGCTTAATAGGCTGGCAGATCATAGTCGATATTATTTATTCTACTGAATACTTCTAACAAACTGCATAGATCCATTTCAGCCAGTGCATTATTGGACGGTA